>JARUPY010000592.1:0-222715 GCA_029817715.1 Melastoma dodecandrum | reverse complement strand
CACCACTAGAACTGAACGAGGGAATAGAACTCGGACCGCCGCTAGACACACAGCCGAAGCATCACCAGGACCGCCATGAGGGTTGAACGCCAAACAACCGGATACAGACTCACCACGAATCATGGGAACGCTCGGATGATAACTCTATGAAAGTAGAGTTATTTAGAGCAGTTTCATACTTAGATTTTGTTAGATTTGTGAAATATTGTGCTCATTGCATAATATTCCAGGTTATTTCACATTATTCCCGAGAAATAGATTACTGCCGAGTTTTCTGGTTTATTTCAGGATAAATATGAAGAAAAGAGGACCTCGGCGTAATTATGAAGACTTCGTGCAGAGGGAAGATCTCTGGATGCCCTTGCAAGACCTAAAGCTACGATGAGGAGAAAAGAAAAGATTTTCTTTCCTGATTTTTCAGAGATTCTCTAGGTTTAGGGGGGATAATAAAAACATTTTATTTTACCTTCTCGGGGACGGAGGCTGCTGGTAACAAGGAGCCGTCGACAGAGACTTCGCCAGTTTTTCTTTTAGTTTTCTTTATGTCGTTTTCATTGTTTACGATGGATCTGATATTTTCGATTATTTCTGTTATGAACTAATTTTCTTTGCCTAGGGTTAAGATGGATCTTGACAATTAGTCAAGAATTTATCTCTTTTGACACACTTGAATGATTTTGGTTTGATTATTCTTGTTCGTTCTTAACGCTTTCTTATTGCATGATCACTAATAGGATTGAATAGTGAATTTAGGTGAACTCGGAAGAGGAATCCTAGATTAAGCACGGAAAGAGGAATAACCTAGGGTAAACTTGGTCGGAAGACGGGATTATTAACGAGCGGGATAGGAATATACCCAATCGTCCTAGGTAATCGAATTGGAATTGATTCTTAAGGGGCACTCGATAGTTAATCTACCTAGGAATAGAGTGATTACTATTTACAGAGATGTACGTTCTTATGACCTCGGGAGGGGCGTAGGAAGATAACCGAATTCCAGATTATCAACCAGATCATCTTAAGCGCGTTGATTGAGATATGACTTGCGATTAATTGTCCGGTGAAATCGTCGCCTTAGGTGCTTTTCTCATTTGAATCTTAATTCGATTTACTTACTCGTTTTCTTTAGTTTTACATTTAGTTTGAGTAATTCTCAACTCGCTTAGTTGGATAATAGAGATTGACGGTATTTTAATAATTGGGAGAAGTTTAGATCAGTCCTTGTGGGAACGATATCTTACTTACACTTTATTACTTGTACAATCGCGTGCACTTGCGTGGTGAATACGTTTTCGACGTGACATCGGATAAAATCTGGTCATGCTTGGAATCCACCAAACGGTAAGAAAAGTTGCGCAAAGTTCATGCAGGAACTCAAAGGCTGCCAAATTTTGATAAAATATTCGAAAGGTTCTTTTTAAACCTAAACACAAGAGTTCTATTTATAGAGGACCAAAAGTGGGCTAACCCTAACTCCTAATTATGCCCAAAATAGAAAAATTAAACAATAATTAAAACAAAGTCCAAAAGCTATAAACTAAAGAAACTGGGCCTGACGTCGGTTGAGTCGTCCGTCAATAAATCCTGACTTTGACCACTCTTGAGTTCTCGGGTCTCGAGTTCCCCTAAGCGAGTGGAAGCTGACCTCGGGACGGACACCGTCCTCCGATGATCGAGATGGTCCTCGTACTCTTGATCTCGAGACAGATCTTGAGATGACCTGTTGTCTTCTCGAGTTGACGACGTCTTCTTGATCTCGAGACGAATTCCTGTCTTCTCAAGTTGAAGGCTCAACTCGACCTCTTCAATACCATCGAGATAGTCCCCATCTACGATTGATCCGTCTTTGATTCGACCATGACTTGGCCAACTCATGTCACATTCACCAGAGGGATACTGGTGGCCTGTTTGGTTCCAAAACTCGATCAATCAGACCGGTTTGAGAAGAAGGTAACTCCACCTTAATTTTTGCCTCGAGTCGAAGTATTTAGAATTGATACGCAATTTTCCGCATCACAAACACCAACGCCCTAACTCATCTTCCCTTTGTGTCATGTTGTTTCTAATATCTAAATTTCCCATAACTTAACCCATTCGACCTTTCCATTTCTTCACCTCTTCCAAGTTTGTCCTAATCCCCCCGGGGGGGGGATTCCCACAGCTACTAGACTCCAACCCTTAAAGCTTGAAATACATCGGCCTAGGCCTTTCTTCTCCTAACCCATCATGCCCTCCCTTCCAACCGTGATCTACTTCTTTAAAGTTATCTTCCAAAATAACGTTAGATAGGAAAATAGAAAACATTAAGCTGATGTTCCATTGTCTGACAACTTATTTGCCCCATCCCGAAAGTCTTCCTCATGTCTCTTTTTAGTCTTGTCCACCTCCTTTTGATTTATCCTTTCTCCCGACCTTCGTCACACATCAAATCCTTTCTCCACCATTTAACCCGATACAATCTCCTAACCTGCCTTCATGTTGCTCACCCTCTTCTCTAACTAAGTGGTTCGTCCTTTTCCACTCTCAGATCCAACATCAGATTCATATTCCTCCTCATTTCTAGTTTTTTTCCAGTCAAAACTTCCCCTAGTACCCTCTTCCATATCTTCACCATCACCTTCCTTCAAGTGATCTTAAGTAGTTCCCCTTAATTCGCAAACTACCCTTGAACGGTTTCTTGATGGATTTGCAGTTCTTTCTTAGTTAGGAGTCCCTCCATCTAGTCCAGGTATTTAGTCTCAAATTCGGAAGAAATCGACAGCTTCAATTTCACGATCTGGATCGCCCCATTTTCTCATCCGACGGCTCTTATAATTCTTATTATTCTAAATTATTTCATTAGCATTTTCTAAAAACATTTGAGTTCTAAAAAGATCATGTTATGGTAAGCGCAATATCAAGAAGCAGAGGGAAGAAACAATTAGTGACTCTAGTGCTCAAATCAGATAACGCCATTGTTACTTAGAATATCAAAGATTCCTTAGCACAATCTTTGACCTTATGCAATCAGTGGAAACACGAATTAAAAATTTAAAAAAAAAGATAATATCGACAAAACCTAAAAAAAGATGAAGAAAAAATACCTCATTAAAAAAATATTTTATGGACATTTTAAAGAAGTGACCTAACAATGCACTACGCAACTGTCCTAAACAGCTCCAACTTGTAGGTGGAGAGCGTTACATATTATACATTTTTTATTTTCAACACTCTCCTCACGTTGAACCGCAATGGCCAATTTTGCGTTTACCTTGTTCAGGGTTTGGAAAAAAATTGGCGCGCTTTTATAGCCCCTAGGGGTGGGCTACTATGGCTTCTTTTTCCGGGGGGGGGGGGGGGGGGGGGGGGGGGGGGGGGGGGGGGGGGGGGGGGTGGTTTTTAAATTTTTTATTTTAATTTTTCTGCCTGAACGAGGCGTCCTCCAACCACCTTAGCTTTGATATCACTGTTTGTACAACAATCAGCGCCAACTATCCTAAAAAGCTCGAAAGATGGAAGCGTGACATATTATATATTTTTTATTTTCAATAGATTTTATCCATGTATTATTAATATATTTAAAACTTCATATAATTATAAAATTGACAGAAGCCCTCCGATGAAGAATGGGATGATTCTGGACGCCAAATTGAGAGGATACTGATCATTCTTGTTGCAGTGACTTGTTAGTATGAGTGACTGGGCAACTGGTGCTGGAGGTCTAAGAGACCGGCTTCTTATCTGCCCTCATGGACCGTGTCTTCGTCGACAAACACTGTCGGATGGATTCCCTTGATGCCTTGTACATCTCTCGAAACAAAATTAACGAAATGCGATTTGTCCGATAGATCATTGCACCATGCATGTTACGACCTCGGTAGAAAGGCGGTGATCAATCCTCGTTGTATCTTGCACTTTCCTTTAACATTAGATTGTGAATGGAATCCGTAATCATATTTTCCTCCTCCGGCCTTTAAGTACTAAATAAATAACACGTTTTATTTTGATAATTAATAATCCGAATCATTTTTGTTCTCAGCACCACCTACCCTGAAAATATTATTAAATTCATATGACGTCTGCAGAGTTAACGATAAAGAGAAATCCTAATAGTCAATTAATAAGTGGTCGGGTTTTTTTTCTCAACTTTGCTGCGCTTTCTTTAGAATTTTTGCAATTATATGACACGATTTCTTTTCTTACCATCACCTACACCATTTATCAAGTAGGATTTTCGGTCTCCCTTTGCTTTTCCTGACGCCCCGTCCACCTATCTCCGTTCCGTTCCTCTGCCGGCAAAGAGTATACCTGTGAACCTACGGATGTGGCTAACAATTGCATCCATAGGCGAATTTCTCCCTTCATTCATCCGAGAACATCATCTTAGTGATTGGTTTCGTACAGGCAGAGGCATCACTAATATCCCTAATGGCATCAACGTCGAGGTTGTCCGGAGGAAGGAGGGGCGTCCGCGGCATCACAGGGTAAGTTTTAGCACTAACAGAACTTTGTCAAATGTCTGAAAACGGGAAAAGTGAACAGAACAGGGTTGGGGCAATGGATGCTGTCACTCGAAGGACAATAAAGGAACTTTTCCCCCGACAGAAACGAGTGAAAACGGACATCCACGGGCTTAAGCCGACATTAAAAAAGCCCAATAACGTCCGAAAATTCCTCTCCTATTTATGTCTCTCTGAACCGTGTTTGCCACTTAAAAAGTCCATAACGACCGCCAGTCGCTATTTCCCCGCTCACTCTGTCCCAAAACATTGTTGACTTCCCTGACGAACAAACCACCCTGGGTCGGCGGGTCGTTTTCCCCATGTGATTTACCCAGTTAGGGGCCCCGCCCGGCGCCGAGCCTGGGTGGGCCCCCAGACGAATGACCCAGCACCGACTTACGCACGCAGCAGCGGCGCTGTCTGGCCTCGGCCCCTACCGAACAAATTTTCGATCGTCCACGACAGCGACCGCTAACGAATTCATCCGCAGAATCGGGTCCGGGAACTTCGTTGCGTCACGTGGCTCATGCGGGAGAGGGTTACCGGGGAGCTCGTCCGCCGTTCAAGATTCATCGAGCGAGGCGGGACGGTAAGGATGTGTTTCCCTTTCTTTGTTCGACTTTTTGAATTGGAAGGATAATTTCGACGAGGAGTGTCTGCGGAGTTTTGTGATTCTGTAAGTTCTTGTAGTCATGAGAAATGCTTATGCAAGAAGTAGGTGCTCAGCATGGTGGGTTAGCAGCGAGAGTCTGTCGTCCGGTAATTGAGTTTTCAAGTCTGAATCTGCTCATAGATTCCAATCATAGGCACTTTTTAATGGCTTAAGGGGATGAATTTTTGTGAACACATTGGGGTATTGGTAATAGTGACGTATTAGCCGTGTGCCTGCAGGAAGTCCTCTGCTGTCGTCTTGCTACTCAGCCAGGGCCCAAACCTTGATATCTTTAAGGACGTTTGATTTGGAGTTTTTCAATCAGGTTTCCTGAATATGATGTTGATCGGAGGGAGAGGGGTAGGATTTACGGGTTGTTGTGGTCCCCCATTTTGTCTCCCCTGTTGTTTGTTATACACAGTATCATGAAAATGCAATATTAACCTACATGAAAAAGCAATTCAGATTGATGACAATGTTCAGAGGGAGAGAATCAATCACAGATCCCTGAGGAATCCAAATGTCATCAAATTCAAGGAGGTTAGCTCTACTGAGCAGTTTTAGTGCCTGTGTTGCTTAATATATGAAGGGAATAATTTCCTAGTCTCGTGATAATTCCACTCGCTAGAATCTTTTTATCTCCTACACATCTGGCTATTGTAATGGAATACGCTGCTGTTGGTGAGCTTTTTTGAGCGAATCTGCAAAGCATGGCGTTTTTGGTGAAGAACTGTAACTTCCACATCCTCCTGTCTTAATTACTTGGCATGCACAGTTTCTGCTTACTCATTTGGTAACATCGTCGTGAAATTCATCTGATTTTTTTGCTTATCATCCATCCACCGCATAGGCACGTTACTTTTTTCCAGCAGCTGATTTCTGGCTTAAGCTACTGTCATGCCATGGTATGGAACCCGTCCTTACCATTATACATGCTGTCCAACAGAGGAGTAAATATCAGCAAAGTCGGCTTTTTTTTTTTGTACATCGATGAAGCAAGTAACCATCGAGACCTTAAGGTTGGAAAATACTCTGTTGGATGGGAGCGCTTCCCCTCGACTAGAAGTATATGCGACTATTGTGGATACTCCAAGGTAGTTCATATTCTTATGCTCGTTTCTCTGGTGTCTGTGACATTTTTGCATGTGCTTGCTAGGATGAATTGAGCCTATCTGCAAATACTCCACTAGGAGCAAAAGCTTCTTGTATGAATCCTTTTCTTCCGAGATCAGCGTCACTTTTCATCAAGACTAATTCATTAATTCACCAGTTCTTTGACAGATGAAACCTTTTGTACATGAGGTTGGATTCTTAATCTTCATGGCAAATCAACCAGGCCATTTCTGGGACTTGTTTCCAAAGCTGATCATTGGCATTGCTTAGGGAATTAATGACCCCTTTATAGCTAATAGATTTTGGTATTCTTTATGATACTATTAGTTCGCAGTGCTACATTCACAACCGAAATCAACAGTTGGAACTCCTGCATACATCGCTCCGGAAGTTCTGCAGAGGCCCGTGGAAGCAATATGATGGAAAGGTCAAACTTCTATTCCTTATTTTGGTTTAAGAATCTGCCCATTATCTATGCGATTTGAGATATCGGAAGTGAACACAATGTGAACACACTAAGATCTTATAGTCGCAACCGGACATGGTTCATGTAAAATTGGAATTATTGGAATATTTGTGACAGATTGCAGATGAGTGGTCATGTGGCGATGGCCCTGTATGTAGATGCTCGTCGGTGCATATCCCTTCGAGGATCCGGAACAATCCCAAAGATTTAAGGAGCATGATACGGGTAATCTCGCAAGCTATTAATTATCTTTGTGATGCCGGTGTATCCGACGGATCAGAGTTTCACACGATTTCCTTCCCTTTTACACTAACCGTCCCCCAGCGAGAATCGTGAAATGTCCAGTATTCCCATCATGGATGGAATCCCGATATCTCACGAGTGCCGTCCACATGATATCGAGAATCTTCGGTTGGCAATCCAGCGGCAATGTAAGAATCACAACCACCCATTTCTTCAACGGGTCATTTCATCGCGTGCATTCTTCTTTCTTTCCTTTAAGACCCAAAGAGACGTGATTCGGTTCATTTCGTTTCAGAGGATCACCATTGCCGAGATCCAAGTCCTCACACCATGGTTCCTGAAGAACCTTCCGGTGGAACGTGATGGACGAGAGGTCAATGGTGAGACCACTACCCAGGAGCCCGACAGACCAATCCAATGCAGAGCGTAGGACACCATAATGCAGATCCTGGCAGAGGCAACAATACCTGCTGTCGGCGGCTCCGCGCGCTCTCGGCAGTGACCTATCCATTCACCAGGACGACGAAAACGATGACGAGGACCAAGGACGAACTAGGACAAAATACGGAATCAGAAACTGGATATCGACAGCAGCGGGGGGGGTATCTAATGCGGTGCAGTGTCGGGCCACAACAGGACAGGGCTTTTCATCATGCTGGTTATAGAAAAACCCTGAAATATCATCGGTTTTGGTTTCAATTACATCGTCAGCAGGATTTTAAACAGTTAAACCAAAGAACGAATAGAGACGACATTCATAAAGAGTGGGGGATTAACCCCGACATGAATCGAGAACCATCTGATCTGGAGTCAGCAGCAGCGCGGTCCAGCCCCCAAACACGCCTGCATCCACATAGATAGATATGAATCAGTCTCGGCTCATCCTCCCCGCTTGTTTAAGGGAATCGATCCGACTCCCAGATAAATAGGAGGGTCAGCAGGGCACAGCGAGGTAGCGCCTGAACCATCGCCGTCTGACCAATAGGCGGCCAACTGCTCCACCACCCGCCGCCCTCCTCTCCCGCCCGCGATCCCAGCGGTATGCAAAACTAGTTCACTCAATAGCCCCGAAACAGTTCCTAAACTAGGAGAAATGATCGGCTTAACGGCAAAACAAAAAGAGACGTATTCCCCGAGGAGTCGGTGCACGGTTGCCCCACGGTGTCTCACATGTACTCGTAGTACCAATGACACACGATATTATTTACTTTCCTTTCTTTAAACAATGAAACTTTTTGAACTGGCGGTCAGCTTCTTCTGGTTCATAAGCAGCTTTCGCTGCCAGCAACGACTTTTATAGCTTTTACTTTTTTCTTTTTTTTTTTTTTCCATAATTATTGGGGAAGTTCGCAGCAGCCGAATTTTGTAAGTAATAATGTTTGTTTCTTCTCTGTCCGAAAGTAAAGTCGCATACCGGACGTTGTAGACGATATTTATCACTAATTTTAAAACGCATAATCGTATTGAATAAATTTTATTAAATCTAACCGGCATTCCTCCTTGCCATGGCATAAGTAAACATTAGACCAAGGCAAAAATCACTCAAAAGATTTTAATAGGAGAGCGACGTGATTTCCTTTTAAAATGATAATAAACCAATCATGAATCAATGAATTATTACAGCTTCGTGAAGTGGGGGTGATTGTAAATGGGTCGCAGTAAAACGACCGCTCACTCCTTCCCACCCTATAAAAAAAAACCGCTACCTGATCAGAATATATCGTGCAACTTCTTCGTTAAAACGTGTCCTTAAGTGTATGTATTAATAGCAAAAGTCGTGGAACGTTTTCAATATAAAATGTGAACACAGTGAGTTGTAAACAGGGATTTACATGTGACGAATTATCATGATTTATTATTTTACTCTATTGGCTGCACGTAGGTCTCGTGAAACAACGACATTGGGGTGGGGCGATGTCACCGAGAGTCGTGCAGGAGCCACCTTTGCCCATCCACATGTCCTGTGTGATTGGTTGTTCACATTGAATTGCAACTGGAGTACACCCTTTTTAAATTGACTCGGCTATCCATGGATACCACCAGACGAGGCAAGGCTGCAGCCATCACCTTCGTCCTTGTCCATGGAGCTTGCCATGGCGGCATGGTGCTGGTACCAAGCTCAAGGCGCTGGCTCTCGAGCCGGCGGGCCACCGTGTGACTGTCCTAGACCTCTAGGGTTCAGGGGGACTAACACCAAGACCCATTTACGACGTGCACTCGTTCCTATGGAGTACAGTGAGCCGTTGCTGGAGGTGATGGAGATGCTGGAGCCGTGCGAAAAGGTTGTGCTCGTGCGGCGCACAGCTTTGGCGGCTTGAGCTTGGCTCTTGTCGCAGACAGATTCCCGAAGGAAGGTGTCCGTGGCTGTGTTCTTGACAGCTTTCTTGCCGGATACCAATTCACACCGCCTACGTTACGCGTGTTGGACCAGGTAAAATCCTGCACTTGACGAGGAACCGGTCATTCTCTTATTTCATTTGATCTTCCTCTTTCTTGAAGTACTTTGCGAGGGCACCCGAGGGAATGATGAAGGATACACAGTTCACTCCGTATGGTGATGGGGACGGCAACCCCGAGAAGAGATTATGACTTCGATGTTCTTCGGGCCGGAGTTCCTGTCGACAAAGCTCTACCAGTTATCCTCACAAGAGGTACTCCACACGATGTAATTGCCATTGTTTTTGACTACCGGATTTCGAACTATAACATGGGTTACGTGAAGGATCTTACAACTGGCAAAGATCCTAACAAGACCGAGCTCGCTGTATTCCTGGAAGAGTTGTGTCACGCTGAAGAAATATTCCGTCCGAGGTTTCGGAGAAATGTAAAGAAAGCTACTATCAAATGCAACGAGGGATAAGGGCGATCCCAGAAGCCTTATCAGCGATGGATGATCAAGAACGCTGGGTTGGTGCATGTGTGATGGGAGATTCTTCCCAGAGAGCAGATCACATGCCAGATGCTGTCAAAAGTCTACGGAACGTGGCAAACTGTCTTCTACAGATCGCAGACGCATATGCAACAGTGATCTGTTTCCCTGAACCCCATGGATGGGTGTACACTATTGCTTAACTCCTATTCAGTTTTTTGAACCGATGCCAACTGGCCGTCAATCCGCCGTAATAAAAATATGAAAAAGGCAAAATAATATAAGTCCTTTTGACATGGGAGAAATCTAGACCACATTCAGGCTACAGAAACTCCAACAAACGCCATTTAGCTCATACACAATAAAATCTATTGAAGAACCATTACAAAAATTTTTGGACCCTAACGGGAAGCCCATAAGCCCAGAGAAAAGTACTAAGTCCAGCGATGGATATATCAAGAACGCGACCCTGCGCAGGGAAAAGTATTAAGTCTACGAAGACAAATTGTCAGGGTAATCTAACGAAGAGATCATAAATATGATCTTGACTCCAAGATTTTTCTGAAACGTATTTATAATGGGGCCACGTTCCCCATTATTTGAAATGACATTCTGAATGAGAGAAAAAAATCTGAAAAACGTAGGAGCTAAGGCACAAAAGTGCATGATTGTCTAAACAGCTCTCAGTTTTTCGGGTTCTCAGCGCTCAGCTTTTACCAGTCCTCATGTTTCCCTATACCTGCATCCAAATGATCTTTTCATCAAACCTTTGTCCACGTCCGACATCCGCATCCTCATCCTATCACGACATCGGAGATCAGATCTCCACCGTTACTCGGAGTCCACAAGTTCACAGCGCGTCAGCAGCAAGTCTACGACGGTCTTTACTATCCACTTTTCCGATTCTTGTGCTTTTTCATGGCTGTAATTTTAATTGTAAGACAATCAGTTTGTTAATCAATTGTTAATTCAACCATCTGTATTTCTTTTACTAGCGACCACATCCGAATCCCTGTGAGGTGGTCATGCATAGCAAATTATTTCTAACGTGCTCCGTTTCCTGAAGCGAATCATACCCTCCAACAGTTCGATAAAATAATTGGCGACGAGTCCCATTTTCGAAAAGTCATGTACACGAACGTGCGGTACGAGGGAAACACATTTATTTAAGGGTTAGTCAGGTTTTCAAGTAGCTATCGTCGGGTTTTCTCCCTGTCGTACGACTAGTAAAGTGGTATTGAACACATAATTTTGAGGGGGGGACACAGTTAAGTATAATGTCACAGATCTCCCTAACAAGTAAACAAATAAGTCTGTTTTAGAGTTCAAATCATTGATATAACCATCTCTATAATAGTTCTATTCAGTCTCTCGGCAACGTCATTTTATTGACGTGTCATAAGAATAATTAATTGTCTCGTAATTCCCATTCTCTTTAACGATATACTTTTTCGAATTGTTCAGATAAATATCCGCATTGACCTCCGATTAGTTTTAAGAGTTTTTGCTCTCATAACTGATCGATTCTCAAACTTCATTTACAAACCTCTTGAAGGAATTTAATGCCTCAGACCTTGTGCATGATATATTGGATTTTACTTTCCTCGCATTCAACACATCCCCTCTAAATCCAAAGACTACTCAAGCCAAACGTGTTCCACCAACCTGGGTCGATTTCACGAATCTTCAATAGGTGATATCGCTTTGGCAATCAGGCACCAACACTTTCTTCCTCAAACCCCAAAACAACTTTCTAAACAATTTCGAATATAAATTTCACGAAGCATTCACCAACCATAAGATGACACGATTTTCGTGAATTAGGCGAGAGTCGCTTTTAGGGATCTCAATAAGAGAGTCACTTTGGCAATTCGAAGCACCCGTATCAGTTATGTGAAAATTTCCTAACACCCCAAAGATGCTTATTAAACATTCCTACTCTACCTTCGACAATTGAGTTGAATATTTAAAGTGACTTCACGAAAAATTATGTACAACTCAACAATCACTAAATACATATCGCATTTAGTTCCTTGTCCCACCTCTCCTTTTGACTTGCTCTTTCTCCGACCTTCTTTCCAGACATCACAATCCTGTTCTCCACCATTTACCCGATCTATATCTCCCTACAACCTGCCTACATGTTGGCCTCTAACCGTCTTCTCTAAATTAGTTTGTTCTACATCTTTTCCACTCTCAGATCCAACTTCAGTATTCATATTCCTCCTCATTTCTAGTTTTTTCCAGTCAAAACTTCCCTATTACCCTACTTCATATCTTCACCATCACTCATCCCCTTCAAGTGTTTCGGTGTAGTTCCCTCTTAAGTCGCCAAAGCTACACCTTGAACGGTTCTTGGATGGATTTGCAGTTCTTTCTTAGTTAGGGAGTCCCTCCAATCTAGTCCAGGATTTGTCTCAATTTCGGAAGGAAATCGAGCAGCTTCAATTTCACGATCTGGATCGCCCCATTTCTCATCCGAACGGATACCTTATAATTCTTATTTTTCAAATATTATTTCATTGCATTTTCTAAAAAAATTTGAGTTCTAAAATGATCATGTTATGGTAGCGCAATATCAAGAAGCAGAGGGATGTAAACAAATTAGTGACTCTAGTTGCTCAAATTCAGAAAAAATAACAGCATTGTTACATTAGAATATCAAAGTTCCTTGGCACATTCCTTTTTGACCTTAATGCTATCAGTGGAAACATGAATTAAAAAAAAAAAAAGATAATATCGTCCAAAACTAAAAGATGAAGAAAAAATACCTCATTAAAAAAAATATCTAATAGGACGGGACATTTTTTAAAAGTGACCTTTCGAAATGCACAACGCAACTGATCCTAAAAGCTCCAACTTGTAGGTGGAAGCGTGACATATTATACATTTTTATTTTCAACCACTCTCCTCACGTTGAACCGCATGCCATTTTTGCGATTACCTTGTTCAGGTGATTGGCGAGCTTTTATAGCCCCTAGGGGTGGGCTACTATGGCTTCTTTACTGTTTTTAAAAATTTTTTTTATTTTCTGCCTGACGAGGCGTCCTCAACCACTAGCTTTGATATCACTGTTGTACAATAATCAGCGCCAACTATCCTAAAAGCTCGAAAGATGGAAGCGTGACATATTATATATTTTTTATTTTCAATAGATTTTATCCATGTATTATTAATATGTTTAAAACTTCATATAAATTAATAGAAGCCCCTCCGATGAAGAATGGGATGATTCTGGACGCCAAATTGAGAGGATAACTGATCATTTGTGCATGACTTGTTGTTTGAGTGAATGGCAACTGTGCTGGAGGTCTATGAGACCGGCTTCTGCCCTCATGACCGTGTCTTCGTCGACAACACTGTCGAATGGATCCCTTGATGCCCTTGTACATCTATCGAAACAAAATTACGAAATGCGATTTGTCCGATAATTCATTGAATCATGCAGTTACGTCGGTAGAAGGCGTGATCAAATTTGTTGTATCTTGCACTTTCCTTTACATTAGTTGTGAATGGAATCCGGAATCATTTTTCCTCGCGGCCTTTATGTACTAAATAACACGTTTTATTTTGATAATTAATAATCCGAATCATTTTTGTTCTCGGCACCAACCCTGAAATATTATTAATTCATATGACATCTGCAGAGTTATCGTTAAAGAGAAATCCAATAGTAATTAATAAGTGGGACGGTTTTTCTCAACTTTGCTGCGCTTTCTTTAGAATTTTTGCAATTATATGACTCGATTTCTTTTCTTACCATCACACACCATTTCAAGTAGATTTTCGGTCTCCCTTTGCGTTCTGACGCCCATCCACCTATCTCCGTTCCGTTCCTCTGCCTGCAAGGTATACCTGTGAACCTACGGATGTGGCTAAACAATGCCATCCATGAGCGAATTTCTCCCTTCATTCATCCGAGAACATCCTTTGTTTCGTACAGGCAGAGGCATCTCCAATCCCGAATGGCATCATCGTCGAGGTTGCCTGGAGGAAGGAGGGGGCGTCCGCCATTTTGCATCACAGGGCTAAGTTTTTGTATTAATAATTTTTTGTTTTTTTCTGTCCGAAAGTAAATTCGCTAAGGACGTGCGTAACGATAATTTCACTAATTTTAAAACTCATCAAATCGAAATTTTGAGAATAAATTATTGAAACTCTTCACCCTATACTTACTGACGGGCATACCTCCTTGCTTGGCATAAGTAATAATTAACCAGCGCAAAATCTCATCAAAAGATCTATTTAATAAGAGTAGCGATTCGTGTGATTTCTTCTTAAAATGATAATAAAGCCATCTCCATTGAATCCAATGACTTAGTTACTGCAATCGTGAGATGTCTGGGGCCTGGATTCGTAAAATGGGTCGCAGTAAAACGACCGCTCACGCCGTCTCACTGTACCCCCCCTATAAAATAAAACCCGCTAAACCTGCATCCAGTAATATTATCAGTACCGAACTTCTCGCTGTCCCTTTAAGTGTATGTATTAATAGCAGAGCGTGGAACGTTATTCAATATAAAACTGTGATCATAGTGAGTGTAAATAGGGAATTTACATGTGACCGAATTATCTTGGATAGATATTATATTACTCCCCATTGACTCCTCCCCGAGCGATCGTGAAACACGACAAAGGGGTGGGGCATGTCAACCGAGAGTCCGTGGCAGGGACACTACCTTACGCGTATCATATGTATGTGATGGAGGTATTGGTATTTCAAACACCATATTCGAATTGTTCTGGATTCACCCGTTTTATGACTCGCGCTGTCCATGGAAACCACCGACAGGCAAGGCTGCAGCCAATCACTTCGTCCTGCGGTCCATGAGGCTTGCCCATGGCGCATGGTGCTGGTAACAAGGCTCATAATGCGCCTGCTCGAGCCGAGCCATAGGCCACACCGTGTGACAAGTCCGAGACCTCTTGGGTTCAGGGACTAACCACCAAGACCATTTTACGACGTGCAACATTACAATCGTTCTTGGAGAACAGTGGAGACCCTTGCTGGAGGTGATTGATGACATGCATCGGAGCCCGAGCGAAAAGGTTGTGCTCGTCGGCCACAGCTTTGGCGGCTTGAGCTTGGCTCTTGTCGAAACCATGATTCCTGTAGAAGGTGTTCCGTGGCTTGTGTTCTTGACAGCTTTCTTGCCCGTTATACCGTTACACGCCGCCTCCGTACGCGTGTTGGACCAGGTAAAATCCCTGCACTTGACGAGGATGCCGGGTCATTCTCTTATTTTCATTTGATCTTCCTCTTTCTGTGAAGTACTTTGCGAGGGCACCCGAGGGAATGAAGAATTGATACACTAGTTCACTTCCGTATGGTGATGGCGGACGGCAACCCAGAGAAGGATTATGACTTCGATTGTTTCTTCTGGCCGGAGTTCCTGTGCGACAAAGATCTACCTTTATCCTCACAAGATGGTACACCACGCGATTTAATTGACAATGATATATTTTGCTACCGGATTTCGAACTATAACATGGGTTATGTGAAAGATCTTCAACTGGCCAAGATCCTAACAAGACCGAGCTCCGGCTGTTCCTGGAAGAGTATATGTGTCACGACTGAGGAAAATATTCCGTCCGAGGTTTCGGATAATGTAAGAAAGCCTACATCAAATGCACCGAGGATAAGGCGATCCCAGAAGTTTAAAAAAAATCAGCGTTGGAGTGATCAAGAACGCTGGGTTGGGAGCATGTTGGATGGAGATTCCAGGAGCAGATCATCATGCCGATGCTGTCAAAGTCGTACGGAAACTTGGCAAATGTCTTTCTACAGATCGCAGACGCAAAAGCACAGGTGATCTGTCCCCCTTGGGGAAAAAAAAAAAAAAAAACCCGCCCAAAATGGATGGGTTACCTATTGCATAATCCTATTCAGTTTTTTTTTGAACGCCACTGGCGTCAATCCGCCGTAATAAAAATAGAAAAAGGCACAATATAAATATGTTTGACATGTCAGAACTCATGGTCCAGCCCATCAATCCAGGCTCGTTTTAATCGTAAACCCTGCCAAGCCCATTTCCGCTCATAACACATCAAATGTACTATATTACCAATAAAGAAATTTTAGGTCCCAATAAACTGGAAGCCCATAAATCCAGGGAAAGTAACTAAGTGCCAACGATGGGATGATCAAAATACACGAGCCCGCCATGTAAAAGTAATTAAGTCTACAGAAGGCAAAATTGTCAGGGTAGTCTACGAAGATCATAAAAAGATCTTGACTAGACCGAGATTTTTCGAAAATGTGCTTATGAGGCCACGTTCCCAGTTAATTTGAAATGACATTCCTGATAGGAGAAAAATCTGAAAAATGTAGGGCTAAGGCCGAAAGTGCATGATTGTCGAAATAGCTCTCAGTTTTCGGTTCCCATCGCTCAAGCTTTCCAGTCCCATGTTCCCTACATCCAAATGATCTTTTTCATCAAACCTTCGTCCACACCCTCATCCATCATGCCACCGGAGATCAGATTCTACCGTACCAACAGTCCACAAGTTCACAGCATCAGCAGCAAGTCTACGACGTCTTCACTATCCACTTTTCCGATTGTAAGACATCGTTTGTTATCATTTGTTAATACAACCATCTGTATTTCTTTTACTAACGACCACATCCGAACCCCTGTGAGTGTTCATGCCAAATATTTCTAACGTGCTCCGTTTCTGACGTGAAACAACCTCCAACAGTTCGATAAAATAATGGTGACGAGTCCCATTTTCGAAAGTCAATACATGAACGTGCTGTACGAGGGAACACATTTTTTAAGGGAAGGTCAGGTTTCAAGTAGCTATCGTCGGGTTTTCTCCCTGTCTACGACTAGTAAAGTGTATTGAACACATATTTTGAGGGGACACAGTTAAGTATATGTCACAGATCTCCCTAACAGTAAACAAATAAGTTTGTTTGCGTCATCATTGACATAACCATCTCTATTATAGTTCTATACAGTCTCTCGGCAACGTCATTTTATTGACGTGTCATAAGAATAGTTAATTGTCTCGTAATTCCCTTCTCTTTACGATACTTTTCGAATTGTTTCAGATAAATATCCGCATTCCTCGATGAGTTTTAAGAGTCTTTGCACTCATAAACTGATCGATTCTCAACTTCATTTACATTTACAAACCTCTTGAAGGAATTAATGCCTCAGACTTGTGCATGATTTGGATTTGTCGCATTCAACACATCCCCTCAAATCCATGACTACTCAAGCCAAGTGTTCACCAACTGGTCGATTTCACACGAATCTCAATAGGTGAGTCGCTAGGCAATCAAGCATCAACACTTCTCCTCTAACCCAAAACAACTTTCTAATAATTTCGAATATAAATTCACAAAGCATTCACCAACCATAAGATAACCGATTTCGTGAATTAGGCGAGAGTCGCTTTTAGGGATCCTCAATAAGAGAGTCACTTTGGCAACGAAGCACCCATAATTACTATGTGAAATTTCCTAACCCGAGATGCTTATTAAACATTCCCACTCAAATCGACAATTGAGTTGAATATTAAAGGACTTTACGAAAAATTATGTACACTCACAATCACTAAATACATATCGCACAACGCAGATTTCACGAATCTCAACGTGCAACTCACTTTGGCAACCAAATGTCTATATCATCTTGTGAAATCTCCCAACCCCGAGATGCTCATAAAATCTTAAGCGATAATTCATAAGCAAAATGACATAATTAAGAAGGTCCTGAACACATAATTAGTATTTGTGCCAACACATAAGCTCATATAAGGACTTTCATATTATTTTTTAAAACAGAACCAAAAAAGACCGTAAAATTTAAAATAACCTATAAAATTCAGTGAGCAAATAGTCTAGTGACCATAAATTTAAAGATTAATATAAATGACCTCCTCATAAGCACTCGAAATGTATCGAATACAAGATAACAAACAAATTTTGGACAGAAAGGTCTCTACACCGGCAAACTCAACTCTCCATACCCACAACAAGCTCAATAAAATCTTGCATGTTACTCTAAGTGAGCCACTTTGGTGGCCAAGCATTCAAAGCACAATTATGAGACTTTTCACTCACTAAGAAACACGTGCGATTATGAGAAAACTTCACTTCTGACTCTGGTTGAGCCACTTTGGCGGCCAAATAACTACAAAACAAATATAAAGTAACTGGCCAGATGCATGTGCCTGTGAAGTTAAACTGTCACTGCAAATGAGCCATGGCAACCATCCTGTCGAAAATTGGTCGTGTGGCATTATTTTGAGGTAGAAAACTGATAAACACATGGTAGCAACCTTCTCATACACCTTCATTAGAACATAACACATCCAAAGGTAAAGGCGTCCACCACTAGGATATGTGCCTAAAACCTGAGTGATCCTAATGGAACATTTGATATTGAGAGCTTGTTGATATCACCGATAGTCACATCTTTAAAGTTTGGCTAACACTATTCATATTATTTGTCCAATTTACCAGCACAAGAATGGTCAATGCAAAGGAAGGTAACTGGCAAAAATACCTTGAGTCCCATTAAATAAATCCTTAGATAGACCATTAGAAGTCAATACCTTACATCCAATATCTTTTCGAAAGTATACACTATCATTGAAAAGGTTGAAGCCTCGATACAACAAATGTTATGAAGAATATTAGAGCGTTAAAGATATTGAGGCCGCCGAAAGCCTAATATTTTTAGAGTTGCCATCTATTCTGTTTACGAAAAATCTCTCCTAGTCGATCCTAGAACAAAAATTCTAACGGATTTGGAGCGAAGCTCAACAATTCACAGCAAACGAATTGTTATTATGGCCCTGATAAATAAAAGACCAAAAGGAAAGGGTCAAACTTTATTAACATTTTTCAATCAGAATGGGGGATGCTTTCTAGGAAGACACTTTGGAATTACTTGAGGAACTGAATCGAGAAATAACTATGTCCTAATTCGCTCCATGTAATCATATAATTTTCACATTAAAAATACCCAATGGCCATATCCTCACAATTTTAACCCTTATTGCTTTAACTCCCCACTTCAATAATTAAAATCCACAACTCAAAAATTCTGATCAAACATCCCAAATCCCACAAAATATCAAGGAACACATAAAAACAAAATAGTCACTTGTTTTTGTTGAGGTCTAGTCGATCTGATTTTTGTAGGCACAATTGACGAGCTTTTTGTATGCCCGGTCGACCTACTTTTAGCCAATCGACAAGCTTTTGTAGGCACTGTTAGGATTTTGTGACCCGAAGTCAGTTATATTGCGATTTGGATAATATTAAATTTGCTCATGAATATACGGAAGGGGAGAGAATATATCTCTTAGGGAAGATATATTGGATGATATTAAATTATGTCCCACACAGTGATTTCAAGGCGCTAAGGCGCCACCAAGGCGAGAAGGCCTCTCATTGCCCCGACGCTAGGCATATCTCTTGGGGGAGATATATTGGATGATATTAAATTATATCTCATACAGTGATTTCAAGGCGCTAAGGCGCCACCAAGGCGAGAAGGCCTCTCATTGCCCTGACGCTAGGCGCTAGTCGAGGCGCTAGGCTTTAATACGCCAATGTATATACCATAGAACAATCTTTTATAATTGCATTCCAAATGTAAATGTCTTCTTAAATCAAAAAGACCAATTTCATGGTTTAAAAACACACAATTCGCATCATCATCCATAATTCACATCAAAAAGCATCATCATCCACAATCCAGTTCAATTCTAAATCCACGCCATCCGCATCTACATATCAAGATCGAGATCACTCCAATTATCATCATCCAAGTCAACAGCCCTTTCTAGCAAATTATCATTTTCAAGTTGTGGTTCAATATCATCTTCAACATCAGCCTCGACTTCATCTCGAAGTATCTTTCGTGAGCTACTTGAAGTAGCTTGTCGCCTAGTTGAAGCAACTCCTTATTCTCCGTATAAGTTCTCATGGTGCTCAAAACACTATCACGATTATAAATAAATCCGACAAGGAAGATGGCATTTTGGACAGTTTTCTTCACATTCGGGAGCTTGCCGATATCTTCAAAGCATCAAGTCGATGCAATGAGCCTGTCGTCTCTTCGCCATCAATAATTTTCCAAGTTAGAGACAAATTGTTAAGAAGTTGCTCATTAGTGTCAGGAATGAATAAATGAGCATCAAAACCTTTTTTAAAGAAAATAAAATCTTACCGGCCAACACATAGTTTCTTCCATTATCTGTGACGACTTGCATGACATTTTGCTCTCAAATTTCCTCCATAAAGCCATCTAGCAGTTCAAATAACTTTTCGCCTGTTTTAGAATAATCGGAAGCATCAACCGACTTGATAAACATCGTCCCCTTCACACCACTCACAATGAAGTTAATCAGACAATGCTGCTTTCTATCAGTCCAACCATCTGACATTATAGAACACCCATATCGAGACCAACTATCAACATGATCTTTCATCATCTCCTTCGTAAAGGCAACCTTTCTTCAGGAGAGGTACTCACATCTCATAATAACTTGGGGGCATCAAATTAGGACCGTATATGGCAACCCCATCCAACATCTCCTCGAAGCTCTTTAATTTGACGGCACTCAAAGAAATACCAGCCTGATAAAAACCATCAGGCAATGAGTTGAATGGTCCTCGAACGAGCTTCTTTATCAATGGCATCAGCTACACTCGTCTGCTTTGCCTTTCCCTTTTCCATTAAGAACACATCCATAGGACCCTTACCATTCAATCATTTTCGAAACTCTACCTTCAAATACCGGATCACGTTCTCGCGCAACATCACCGCCAATAAACACATCAGGAAAACTCATGAAAACTGAATCATTTGAAGAAATACCAAAGCTTGCTGTTTTGGAGCTTTTTGATGTTGTCAACTGAGTAAGAAGCTCCTCTTTCACATCTTCGGGGCATTTGCGACATGCCTTTGCATTTTTAAACTTCCCGGCTTGATGTTGCTTAGCTCGGTGTATTCCCCTTTCGATTTGTAACCACAAAACTTACATGTCACGGTATTGGGATCTTTCGGATCTTCAAGAAAATTGTACTTTCAGCCAATATCACGATCACGTTTGGGACCTCTATTATCACAATCTTCAGTCATTCTATATGATCAAACATAACTAACAATCTTCCTGGTGAAATCAGAACAACACACTGACGATTGCGAAACTAGAAACCAGCAAAATTTTAATGTTCGACTAAATCAGATCAACAAGCGTTGGCCTCCAGTCCCCTTCCCTAGTCTCCCCCAACTGAAAGGACCTAACGAATTCCTAAAATAAAATTAATCGACCATTTCATTATTATTTGGAAGGAATTACCCAATTCGGTTATAATGGAGTTATAAAAATTTATACAACGGAAGCTTTCTATCGAACATGTGAATAAACACGCATAGATTACTTCTATGACCTGCCAAAAACACGCAATAACGTTAGTTAAATGACTAAGTATGGCAACTCAAGCATGCAGAACCAAAACGCCCATAACATCCCTTGACATATTTCAAAATCGAGACATCGTCTCAAAATTCCTACATACACCGTTGCGTTTCCAATTCCACAATGATCTCAACTAAGTTGTTTCTAACGGCATCCGGGAACGTTGTATGTCCAGCCTATGCACGCCCCATAAGAGCCTCAAGTTCATGTACTTTCAGCCACACAACATCCCACTACCACGGATTAATCCATCCGGGTGCGTTAAACCATGGAACTTCCCTCTGTGGCTAAGCTTTTCGCCCAACTTTTCCAGCCAACTTGGCTGTCCAATACACCATTCTGAGGGCGGATTCATCTTGTCCAAACCCTCCTCATATCCGCCTCACAAGGCAGCCACGATACGTGGTTCGTTCGATCACTTTCATTTATCCGTGCATTCTGCACTTAATAAATCCTCCTCTCACCGAGGAGTATCAACTCCGGACCATCTATGAACAACCATAACAAGTCCCCTTTTCAGCCCATGTTCATTCAATAACATTATCCAATATTCATAAGTTCGCATCCACGAATGTTCGTGCTTGTTCGCAACCATCTCATTCGGAGTTTTAATCGTTCCTTTTCTCATTATCGATGGACCAGCCCGTCTATCCTCATTTGCCCTATTCCCAGCCTCAATTATATGCCAAGGTTTATACTCCGAATGAGCAGCCACATACCCGTACGAACACACGCGAAAACATTCATTTTTCAGCCCATCATACACGTACTAACTGGGACATTCATTTCCCGACCAGCCCACAATCACCATGAGCATACTTCCATAAGTTAACATAACCCCAACCACATGCAAATAGATGAGTTCCCGCATGGCCAACCCCCACACGATTGCCATCCGACGCAAACACTCAACCACGAATCACCGGCCAGCCCACACGAGGTGCGAATCCGCTCATCCGTCGCATAATCGAGGGCCCGGGGTGCCATCTCCTATCATCCCAAGGGTCTGGCCAGCCCCTTTCCCTCACTCAACAACACATTCACAGCAAGCAAAACTCAAGGCGAATGAGTTTTATGGCCGTTTCGGAAGAAAAAAACGAAGGGAGTTGAGTACCGTACCTTTCTTCTTCTCTGGAGCAAAACCGCTCCAATTCTTTCCTTCTCCAAGCAACCTCTCCATGAAGGGGTCTCCTCACGCTCTTCTTTGACGCAATCCCTTATGTTTCGCTGCTTGAATTGTTCGCCGAACAAGCCCACCGGACCAGCCCCTTCTTCCTTCCTTTCTTCTTCTTCTTCTTTCTTCCTTTTTCTTTCTTCTTCTTCTTCTTCTTCTTCTTCCTCCCCCTTTTTCCCATTTTTCCTGCCTCACTAAGCTTCTTATTAGTGTCTCATAATGATGACAAGTGGGCCCCACCATCCATGGCTTGTGGAAGAAGCCTTGGGCTTGATTAACACTAATTAATCACTTTTAATTAGCACTAATAATCCAGCTTTATTAACGTAATTAATCCAACTCCTTAATCACTATTTTGTCATATTTGACCAGCTTAGTCGTGGTTCGAAAATTGTAGGATTTGTGGCCAAATTTCAACCATTAATCCGCACGAAAGTGGGCTGTCCGCGAGCGATGTCGACGAGTATTTGGGCAACTCTTTCGCGCACATCGACCACCCTTTCTCCGCTTCATATTATTCATTTTTTATCCACATTTGGGGCTGAACAATCATTGAATTTCTTGCCATAATCGATTTGATTCTAAACCATAACGTTAAGTACGTTTTAACCGCAACAACCCCAAGCTTATCGTCATAAGAACGAAAATATCAATCCGTCATTTACAAGGATACTTTCAAACATTACTCCCTCACTTATGAGGCTATCCATGTTGCTCATGGAAGTGTCCTTGGGCATTGGACATCATTCTTAAGTATTGTTCGCATCATTCTATTTTTACGTATTCAAACCGTTCATTCATTTTTCCAGACTCAATCTTACCATCTCACGAATTTTCCGTTTTCATTACACATTCATACCATGGGGACAACACCATTTACATTCACAAACTAAAAAGAAAATATGAGTTATTACACAACCCTCAGCCCCCTCCTCTCCCCCAGTTCTCACTTCTCAGACGCCTCTCACTTAGTCCCCCACCCCCTAGCCCCTAGTCCCCTCCCCTCCTCTCCCCCTCCCCCCAGTTCTCAGACGCCCCTTCGCAATCCCCTCAGCCCCCTCCCCCAGTTCTCAGACTGAAAAGAACACGACTTTTCTACCCTCCCCTCCCCTCCCCTCCCTAACACAGCTCTCAGACGAAAAACAACACAAAACCCATATAACAGGATGGAGTTAGGAAGGTGACTAACTTTCTTAATCGCCTCTTCCGCCGCCGGTGATCAAAGAGGGAGAGAGTCAGGTTCGGTGGGCTACGATTAGGGTTCGGCGGGAGAGGAACGGCGTTTCTTTTTGTCTTCGGGGCTTCAAATAAGGGGCAGAAGTGGGATGGGGGGAGGAGCGCCTTTTAAGCGCCTTGGCGCCTTGGACAAGGCGAGCGCAGGCCTCACCTCGCCCAAGCGCCTAGGCACACCTAGGCAAGCGCCTTGAAATCACTGATCTCATAATATATTTACCTGCCAGATTTCCGATATATGTGGAGCATCTATTCTATAAATATGTGTCTGCATAAGAAGCGAATGAAGATACAAGAGAGGGCAAATCCTTAGAGCACAGAAGAGGGATACACGAGTGGTTAGCGAGGATCTCAACCTAAGTTTGTACTCCATTGTTATAGTGAAATCTTCTTCTCCGCCCTTGGACGTAGGTCGATTGATCAAACCACGTAAATTCTTGGTCTCCTTATTTTCCTTTAACTTCTGATCAAGAACCGGATCCGGTTCGACTCGCTCCCGAGGGCTTCCGCGTGTGCCAACAATTGGTATCAGATCTCGGTTGTGTGTAACGAGATCCATGGCTGGTGGCATGTTCGAGATCGAGAAGTTGGATGGGAGCATGAATTTCGGCTTGTGGCAAGTCAAGATGAGGGCACTATTGGTAGAGGGTGGATTGGAAAAGGCACTTACAGATCAGTCGAAGAGCACTTCGAAGTTGAATTCTGACCAGTGAGAGGACATAGATGCTAGAGCGTTATCGGTGATTTAGCTATGTCGGTCCAACGAGGTTCTGACGAACGTACTCAAGGAGACGACAACGACCGAGCTTTAGAGTAAGCTGGAAAGTCTATACATGATGAGGATTCTGAGCAACAAACTTCTTTTCAGGAAAAAGTTCTTCATGCTCAGAATGACGGGAAGGTATGTCCGTTAAATCCTACCTGGAATATTGGTTGTCTGGTGTTATGTTCACTGCCAGCTTCCTTTCAGGGAAACGTTCTTGTATGGGAGAAGTGTTCTCACCGTTGACGATGTACGGTCTGCCCTTTTATCAAAAGATTAGAGTTGATGGGTGAAACAGGGCAACCGATGGTGGAGGCATTAACAATAAGCATGACCAGATCCAAGGGTAGCGACTAGGTAAGATGCTTCCATTGTGGTAAGCAAGGACACATAAAGAAAAACTGCAAGAAGCCAACAGAAAATGATGGAGGATTGCAAGAGTCAGCGACGGTTGCGGTGTATACCGGCGACAGTGATGCCAGAGACGGAGATGTACTCATGGCTAACGAGGTGCAGATTGTTGAAACCGAATCGGAGAGATCATCGAACGAGGATTAGATTCTCGACTCGGGGAGTACTTTCTACATGAGTCCTCATAGGGCGATGTTCACCGCATACTGTTCCACTGCAGGTGGAGTGGTACGCTTGGGAAATGGTCACAAGTGTAAGGTTGCAGGTGTGTGAATGTTTCGACTCAGAATGAAGGATGGAGTTGTGAGAGAGTTGGCAGGTGTCCAACGTGTACCTGACATCACGAGAAATATTATTCTTGAGTGTTTTAGATGTCAAAGGGTACGAATTTTCTGCTTCAGGTGAACCCCTCAATGTTTGCTGAGGAAGGCGGTTATGGATGACTGAGAGTCGATTAAAGAGCTTGTATGTTATGAGAGGTGTCGTTGTTATTACCACTATTGGGTCTTCTAGAAGGTGTCATGAACCTTTCAAGCGGAGTAATCAGTCATCGGAGAAACGGGGTAATAGGTCGCGAGCGCGGATAAGCAAGAAGATGTGGGTAATCAAGTCCGTCGTGGATGGGCCTGGATGTTCCGTTGATTAGGCTCGCAGGGCCTAGAGAAGAAGAAGGGAGATATTCACAGTTAGTCTCAGGGAAAGACCGGTACATGGAGTGACAATTCCTTAGTGGACTTCGGCCTAAGATGGAGTTTGTTAGGATTTTATGACCTGATGTCGGTTATATTACGATTTGAAAAATATTATATTCGCTAGTGAAATATATAGAAGGGGAGAGAATATATCTCTTGGAGATATATTGGATGATATTCGATTATATCTCATAATATATTTACCTGTCAGATTTTCGATATATGTGGGGGCATCTATTCTATAAATATGTGCCAGCACACGAAGCGAATGAAAAGACAAGAGAGAGCGAATCCTTAAAGCATAGAAGAGGGATACACGAGTGTTTAGAGGGGGTCTCAACCTAATTTTATACTCTATTGTTATAGTGAAATCTTCGTCTCCACCCGTAGACGTAGTTCGATTGACCGAACCACATAAATTTTGTCTTCTTATTTTTCGTTAACTTCCGATCAAGAACCGGATCCAGTTCAACTCACTTCCGAGGGCTTCTGCGCGCATCAATAGGCGCAATAGACGGGCTTCTGTAGGCACGATCGATGGACTTTTTTAGACACGGTTGATTGACTTTTGTCCGATCAACGAGCTTCTGTAAGAACCGTCGACCGATTTATTATACACCATGAACCGACTTCTGTAGACACCGTCCACAAGCTTTTGTGTACCCACTCGACTGTTTCTACGAATATAATTGACCGGCTTCTGTAAATTGCTCGATTGTGTCCTAATCGAAAGAACAACACATGCGTAAACATCTTCGAGGAAAGGACAACGACCCATAAAAATCACGAAAAAGGTATATGGAGAGACGGATGCCAAAAGCGACTCCTATTAATCGCCCTCCATTGTCTAACGTAACATGCCATAAGCTGTCTGGATGTGGATGGCTGCTCCTGTCCGATGCAAGCGGTTCCGGAGGCTTCATTTTCCGAATAAAACTGCAAAAGAAAGAACAATGACAGTGACTTCATGCCATAGGTAAACGAAAGACGGTAATGCCCTACGCGACAGGAAATGTACTCAATACTTTTCTAATTGACACGACCCTTCTCCGACTCTCGCCGATCTGAGCATTTCCGGGCAGCGGGAACGGGATGCCTATGCGGACCCACCCTTTTGTCGTTTTGCATTCATAGCACATCTTGCATGGGCAATTGCCGGCACTTTTCGGTCGGGAACTAAAGAGGAAATATCTCGGGCTGACAAGAAAAACAGAACAATTTGACAGCCAATTTCACAATTCGCTTCTCCGGTCAAAGCCGCACTTTTTTTTCCTTTTGTTTTTGTTTTTTATTCCATTCTGTTTAGTTTTTAGTGCTTTATAGAGACATTATCATGACAAATACCATTTAACTCCCCCTCTCTCTATAAAAGCTTTCTTTCCTGTGAACAATCTATCATTTTTCACCTTTGATCTTTATGGCTTTTCTAAGTTAGACTTTGACCTTCAAAGAAAGAAAAGTAGGAAATTTTTATTTCTTTGATTTAGACAAATTAGGGCAAATGATGACAAAAGAGGTTTTGGAATTTTTATTACAATTTGATTGATTCTGTCGGATCCACTCCAAAATGCCATTGGTAAAGGGGCCTGCTCATTTCAAAAGCAGAGGTTACATCGAGAAAAATCTTCCCTCCCTTCCCTAGGAAATTTTCAGGACAATGGGAGGGAATCCAAGTTATTATCCTCCTTGGTGTGTTGTATGTCTGCATCACAACATATTATTAATACTACTACTATTATCTCATTCACTTAAAATATTTGTCTCCATACAATCATGGGCATAGCTGGACAGTCGCCATCATATCATATACTTTTGTTTCCGGACATATATAATTTACCCATGAAGTAGAACTTCTTCTTTGCTTTTTGCATGTGGGGTTTCATGTTTCTAGAATCCCCCGGGGTGTGTACAAAATTAACAACAAAAATCAACCCCCAATGCTCAAAAGAAAAACCCTAATCGGTTTGACTTTTCATAGGCCCGACCAAACCCAATGATGTCGGGTGCAATTAGTCAAATAACTGATTTCGCATGCTATGTGCTAATGCTACGTAGGGCAGTAGTATTTATGATCCGTAGTATGTTATTTCAGGAGAGGTTAAGTGTGAATATTTTTTTTTGGCATGGATTTAGTCCTGTATGAGATCAGCAAGTTAATTTTAGGATCGCACATTCTTTAATCAATCAACTTGAATTAAAAGAGGAAGGACCCAAAATTAGGAAAAAGGCAGGGATGATGATGATGATGATAAATCAAAGATTTAAAATGGTGGGTTTGTTTTTGAGGAGAATGCTTTTTGGGTGGTTTTGGTTTAAAAAGTCAATGGGCTTTCTTTCTTTACTTTCTCCCCTCCCCCAGTTCGACAAACAGAGGGCGCAGAGAGAGAGAGAGAGAGACTTACCCAGTTCATAGAGAAACAGAGAGTCACACGCAGGGGGTGGGAGGAATAAGTTTTCTTTCTTTCTCTTTTTAATTTGTTCGCTGCAGTGTCGGAGAGTCGTGAACTGGGGATGTAGACAAATTGGGGTCTTGTAATGGGTCTGAGGTAAAGATCGGATTTTTATTTCTTTATTTTGTTTGGGGTTTGGGGAGAAGAAGAGAGATATGGACTCGTGAACAGCTGACTTGTTATCGTTCTTCACGACCGTGGGTGTGATTTCCCTCTTTATTATTCGTTGGGTAAGCTGAAAGTTACCTTCTTTACTCTTCTTTTTCTTGTTTGGTGTTTCTGGGTTCATGATTCTCCCCGGGGGGAGGGCGGGATGTTGCTGGTCAGTGGGGTGTGCGAGTTTCCGTTAAGTTTATTCGTTTTGAGGTGGATCTGATTTCGGGGTTGATTGTTTTGGGTTGTTGTCTGTCAGTTCTTGTTGTTCTTGCCTATTGCACTGCCCCGAATTGGACTTTTTTGGCTGTTGAGGTTCTGTTCATTCTTGGTTTGGGGATTCGAGGGGATGTTGGGACAGTTAGCTGTTTTGTGTCTGAATCCGGTCATGATGAGTTTGGGTGAAAGATCATCTGTCTGAGATTGGCTGACTTAGGGTTCTTTTCCGGAACTCAATTCTCAGGAGGGAAGCGGTTAGATGGGATGAGATCGGTGAGCCGGGGGCAAATCTGAAACGGGATTCATGCATTGGTCAACATGGAAGCCTCTAGCTCACTGCGCAGCTCTGTTCTTCGAGAAGCGGAGCAAGAGCAGAGATGGGCCTAGCAACTCGTCGCCCTTCGAGAGCAAGGGTATTTTCTCGAGTATAAGGGAGAAAAGGCTCCAGGAGGCTATTCAGGAGGCGTCCGAAGATGGGTTGCTCTACAAGTCCCTCGAGATCGAGTATAAATCCGGCTCTGCGGATGATAATTCTGTCGAGCGGTCAAGAACCCTGGCACGCCTTGAATGCCAAGGGTTGTTTCTTCGAGCCACTGCTCAGGCTGCCGAGTGTGTGTATGAGTCCGTGGACGCGATTCCTGACATTGAGGAGGCCATCTCCAAGTTCCTTGGCATGTATCCGACCTTCCAATCATCTCAGAAGATTGATCAGTTAAGGGTGAATGAGTATGCCCACCTGTATCCTAAGGTGTGCCTCGATTTCGTTGGGTTCGGGCTTTTCTCGTATCTTCAGAGCGTTCATTACTGGGAATCCTCTACGTTTAGCTTGTCTGAAATTACTGCAAATCTGAGCAATCATGCCCTTTATGGTGGGGCGGAGAAGGGTACCGTGGAGCACGATATAAAGACCAGGATAATGGACTACCTAAATATCCCTGAGAATGAGTATGGCCTTGTTTTCACGGTGAGTAGGGGGTCAGCTTTTAAGCTGTTGGCAGAGTCCTACCCGTTCCAGACGAATAAAAGGCTGTTGACCATGTTCGACCATGAGAGCCAGTCCGTCAATTGGATGGCTCAGAGTGCCAGAGAGAAAGGAGCAAAAGTGTACCACGCATGGTTTAAGTGGCCGACACTTCAGCCCTGCTCCACTGAGTTGAGAAAGCAAATATTGAGCGGGAAGAGGAAGAAGAAGGGCTCGGCAGCAGGTTTGTTCGTGTTCCCTGTCCAGTCTCGAGTTTCTGGCACCAAATATTCATATCAGTGGATGGCATTGGCGCATCAGAATAATTGGCACGTCTTGCTTGACGCCGGATCTCTCGGTCCTAAGGACATGGATTCCCTCGGGCTTTCCTTGTTCAGACCAGATTTCATTATCACGTCGTTTTACCGAGTGTTTGGGTACGACCCGAGCGGTTTTGGCTGTCTGTTGATAAAGAAATCCGTGATGGGATATCTACAGAATCAGTCCGGCTCTACTGGCTCAGGGATGGTGAAGTTAACGCCAGAATTCCCTTTGTATGTCGGTGATTCGGTGGATGGATTGGACGAATTCGCAGAAGTCGAGAACGAAGACAATGTAAACGACGATGCTCCTGCTGAGCCTTCTGTTGGGCAACAATTACCTGCCTTTTCTGGACTTTACACTTCTGCGCAGGTTAAGGATGTCTTTGATACCGAAATGAATCATGAGACTAGCTCCGACAAAGATGGAGCAAGCACGTACATTGAAGAGAGCGGGAGTTTATCTGTAGGAGATATGATGAAGAGTCCACTTTTCAGTGAAAACGGGTCCTCAGACTACTCATATTGGATTGATTTGGGCCAGAGTCCTTTGCCATATGATGGGAATGGCCAGTTAAATCGAGAGACAATGGCATCTCCATTGCCGCCGTCCTGGTTTGGTGGACGGAAGAACAAGCAGCAGTTTCCGAAGCAATCGTTGAAAATATATGGCAGTCCTGTCGATGCTGAAAAAGAGGCGCGCTTGGATCATGATGATTACGGGGTAATATCATTTGACGCTGCGGTTCAGTCGGCTTCCCAGGACCTCAATCACCAGAAAGAGGGACAAAGAGGAAAAGAGCACCGGGGAAGCAACAATGTTTCGGATGGCAGAGTATTGTCTGATCACAGATATATTGGGGAGATCGAGGAAGAGCCTGAGATCGTTGACGAGTCTCATAATGCTTCACGGTTAAAATCCACATCCCTGGCTGACAATTGTGGTGCAGAGAATGGAAAATTAACTGACCTTGGCCCTCAGTTGAAGGAGAGTGCTATAAGAAGAGAAACCGAAGGCGAATTTAGATTGTTACGAAGTCGGCGAGGTAAGGGATATACCGGGGGCAGATTATTCCATGACGACGAAAAAGATTTGACCTTGAGTGGAGGAAGAGTTTCCTTTTCAGTGGAAGATAATCATAAGGAGCACCTTGAGCCTGAAATGTCTATTGCCACAGCCGACGATGAAGAATTGGCCAGTGACGGTGAATATGAGGATGCGCAAGACTACAGGGCGGAGCCGGAGATTGTGTGCCGCCATCTCGATCACGTCAACGAGTTGGGACTCAATAAAACCTCCACCCGGTTGCGTTTCTTGGTAAATTGGCTGGTGACCTCGTTGTTGCAGTTGAGGTTACCTGGTTCGGATGGAAATAACGGAGTGCCTCTAGTCCATATATATGGACCCAAAGTGAAGTACGAAAGGGGTGCCGCCGTTGCATTCAATGTAAGAGACGGTAGCAAGGCTCTTATTAATCCGGAAATCATCCAAAAACTCGCTGAGAAGGAAGGGATATCCCTCGGAGTTGGTTTCTTGAGTCGCATAAAAATTGTTGATGGCTCAAGACAGCACTACGGCACGTACATGGAAGACGCAAGCTTCTGCAAGCCAATGGAGAATGGTCGAAACAGCGGGAAGCACGGGTTTGTTAGGGTCGAGGTCCTCACAGCTTCCCTCGGCTTCCTAACAAACTTTGACGACGTCTACAAGTTGTGGGCATTCGTGGCGAAATTCCTGAACCCCACGTTCGCACGGCAAGGCGACCTCCCGCCTGTAGAAGAAAATCCAGAGACGTGAAACCTGGCAAGTAGTAAGAAAGAAACGATATTCTCCAACTAGGACTTCTCGAGGGCCAAATGGCGTGCCGGAAATCGAAACGATCCCAGTCAGTATTTGTGAAGTGGATCACTTTGCCTATCCCCACGACACCCCGAGAAGGCGAGATGCATTTCGTTGATTCGTAAGTTTGTTTAGTTTCCCCTTTATCCGGTCGCCTTTCGTCCCACTTGTAGAGATCGGCTTCCCCGGTAGGAAGGTGAATCCGAGGGGCAAATGCCTCCACCTCGATGAATATCTTTCTTATTTGATCTTCCAAGGTATTTACAGTTGTTGACTGGTGTAAAAATTCAAGGCTCAGCTTACCTTAATTGTCTTCTTGTTAAATTATTTCAAGGAATGCTTATAATCAGAGGTCTGTTCTGTCTAAAAATAATGTGTCTGAATGCCTCATCTTATTGCATGGAACCGTGAAGTGATTGAACAACCCGTTCACTGTAAGAGACAAATTTTAGATCTGGTAATTGAAAGGCAATGGTCATCATAACTAGGGCCATTCCCCACTAAATTGGTTGTCTCCCCCAATCAGATAAACAGAAGCTTTTCATTCTTATGCTTATCTGGAAAGAACATCGCAATCCCATCTAATCTTTTCTGTCTGAAAAAGAAAGGATTGGTGGGGTGCATGCATTGCAAGTCGTCTTCCTTTCAGAGGGAGGTGGTGGTGGAGGTGGGCTACCTGTGATTATAATGACACAAAGCAGCCTCTGCTTTTTACCAATCATCTTTGCGTCTGCCTTGTAAAACAGTGGCATGATAAATCATGATCCCACTACGTCAAAAGAAGTTATATAGGTGAGTGAGTGGGTTAGTGGGTTGGAAGAGGGGAAGAAAGAGGTGTGAGGATTTGACAGCTTGGGAGGAAGAAGGCATGCGTGTGTTTGGTGGGTGGAGGATGATCGCGATGCGTTGACGTTTTTGGGGAAAAAGAAATAAACTCTGATGATAAAAGTTGTCTTTCTCACTAAAACTAATCCCAGACCAGACTGTTGTGGTTGTTGGCACCAGGTTGTGCTTTTGTAGGTAATAAAACCAACCACCACGATCGGTTGGTATAGACTGTAGAGCTTTAGGGAGAGTACCGTAGACTGGGTCATCGTGATTCGGCTGCTGTCGTATGGATGGTCGGACTAACGGAACGACTCGAAAATGTGGCTGGAAATCGCTTGTCGTCCTTAGGCCCCTGTCACAGCACTTGCAGATGGATGGAATCAGATAACAGGTACAACCACGGACGACTTGCTGCAGAATTAGCAGATGGCAAAGTAAAGAACAGGGCCCCACTCCGGAAGATTAACTAAGCTTAACTCTATGTTTGGAGATTAATTATACCATCCCAGCATTTGACCGAATAAACGAGATCCATCAGAAAGATCCTATTTCTTCAATTAACTACTGTCCACTGATCTGCCAGGCTTAGTAAAGAACTAAAGATGGTATACGCCCAGGAACTTAATCCACGGATGGGAGAGTTTCTTGTAGAATTCCCGCCAGGAACCAGCCACCATAAGCAGAAACGTAGTCTCCAGTGCCGAGTTAACCATAATGTGAGAACGATGGCCATAATTTGGACCAGATGAAATCTGGAAAACAAATTCTGGGAGAGGCATGTAGACCAGGTTAACCTCTTCGGCCCCTGCCATATTTAGTGGCACTGAAATGAGAAGAACAGGACAACAAATGACATCAGAATCATACGAGGAAAAAGAAAGAACAAAGGAATTTATGGTGTAACTTTACGTTTTTAAAACAATTTATTAAATACGTTTCTAGTTTTGTAAATTACGGCGATTAAATGTGCTAAGAGTTGAACTCTTAACCTCCCCTTATAAGAAAGATTCTAATCGACTAAGTTAGAAGATTTTTTTGTCTACATTTTTCAAAGGCGGTAAAACATGCCCCCGATCAGACACCGAGTCCGTGTAAGTGTTTAGGTCGAATAATTACAAGTGTCGGAGATTGGAAGACGCGTTTTGAAAACGCGTTTCTACGTGAAGACGAGTATTCAAAGCGCATCTTTATGTGAATTGCATCAACTTCATAAGGGCGAATTTTGAAGACACGTCCCTTGCTGTTTTCCTTGAAGGCGGGGGCAGGTTTTGAAAACCCGTCCTTTTTTATAATTTTGAAAAATACATCCCCTTTACGATAAATTCGTATTTATAAAATACAAATTATATTTTATAATTTCTTTTAAACTGACCGTATTTCCTGCCTAGATATAATGTGAGTACACTTCCATGTTATCTGTGCTTTCGGATTGGGACAGGAGAGGACGGGGGAAACCAATTTCTGTCGTGACGCAAAGCCCGGCCCAGAAAAAACTAGCCCACCCAGGTGGGACGGTGCCACGTGGCGAATCGAGAAGGCGAAGGACAATTCCCCAAGAATCAGCCAATCAGACAACACGCCTTATCCAAATAATCTTATCCCACCTCGTCCACCTGATAAACCACAACCCCCTGCTCATTTCCTTTCCTCGTATACCAATCCTTAGTTCCCGTCCGATTCCCCAGAGATACGATAATGGCGGCTTCACTGCAGGCAGCTGCCGCCCTCATGCTGCCCGCCCAGTTCAGGACTAGCCTCCAGTTGAGATCCTCTCCGAATGTTGCCAAGGCGTTCGGACTCGACCCCGCCTCCTCCTCCTCCTCCTCTTCCTCCTCCTCCTCTAGGGTCTCCTGTTCCCTCCAGGCCGATCTCAAGGAATTGGCCCGCAAGTGCGTCGACGCCACCAAGCTTGCCGGGTTTGCTCTTGCGACCTCTGCACTTGTCGTCTCGGTAATTCTAAAGAAAACGTGTTGATGTTAGTTACTTTAGGATTTTGATCAGTAGTTATTTAAGGGATCGGATAAAATGTTGCACGGCATGTAAGGATGATCCTTTTGTGATGTTAGTGGCGACATAAACATAGAGAATGAATGGCGGTGATGATGGTGCGATGCGGAGCCGGTGAAACTTGGATTGTGGGGACTTGAATTGCGGGTTATTGTTTGTCGCGTGCATGCAGGGAGCGAGTGCGGAAGGTGTGCCGAAGAGGCTGACCTACGACGAGATCCAGAGCAAGACCTACATGGAAGTGAAGGGAACTGGCACGGCCAATCAGTGCCCAACCATAGATGGTGGGGTGGACTCCTTTGCCTTCAAGCCCGGCAAGTACGGTGCCAAGAAGTTCTGCCTTGAACCGACCTCCTTCACAGTGAAGGCCGAGGGTGTCAGCAAGAATGCTCCCCCGGAGTTCCAGAACACCAAGCTCATGACCCGGTTGACTTACACCCTGGACGAGATCGAGGGACCCTTCGAGGTCTCCTCTGACGGAACCGTCAAGTTTGAGGAGAAGGACGGGATCGATTATGCGGCCGTCACCGTCCAGCTTCCCGGCGGTGAGCGTGTGCCCTCCCTCTTCCCCATCAAGCAGCTGGTTGCCTCCGGGAAGCCCGAGAGCTTCAGCGGGGAGTTCCTCGTCCCGTCGTACCGCGGTTCCTCTTTCTTGGACCCCAAGGGACGTGGAGGATCGACTGGATACGACAATGCGGTTGCTCTCCCTGCAGGAGGCAGAGGAGACGAGGAGGATCTGACCAAGGAGAACATCAAGAATGTGGCTTCATCAACCGGGAAGATCACCTTCAGTGTGACAAAGAGCAAGCCCGAGACTGGTGAAGTCATCGGCGTGTTCGAGAGCCTTCAGCCTTCAGATACCGATCTGGGCGCCAAGACGCCCAAGGAAGTCAAGATCCAGGGTATCTGGTATGCACAGCTTGAATAGTAGAGGGCGTCTATATATTTTTTTTAATCGTGTCATGTGTACCGGAGCTCGAATATCGACACCGCCGATACTTGATCGAGATTTTCCGCGATGAAACTTTCTAGCCGGTGAACTTTAAGGACCGAGTTATCTCGCTGTTGTGTATATCAACTCAACTGTTAATCTTGAAATTATTGGTTTGCTGCCTGAGGTTCGTTTTATGTAATTCTTAAAAAAAACATGAATTTACTTGTCCGAAGAATATTAATGTGGAATCTTCGGGCCACGTCGCGTTATGGGCCTGTTGAGCCGAAATTTGGGACAAGTCCTTGGGACATTCGATGGAGCCTAAACTGATTAAAGGCCCAAAATGCATAATATGGAGTAGGGTGAAAACGAGCAAGTCGACACCCAACACTCCTCGACTCGATAACAAAAATACAGAGCACGAATTTGATCTCGAGCTCAATTGAGCTGAAAAATTTTAAGTTTGAGATTGACTCTAAAGAGATTGATCTCGGCTCGAAATCTTTGAATATAGATCGGAAATAAACTTGACTCAAATACATACCATGCTTAAACTCGGCTCGACAGTTTCGAAAATAGATATAACTTGATCTCAAAAGAGTGTCTCCAACTGCGATGTTAGTGTTGGATTTTATTTTTATTCTTTAAATGTTAATATTTATTATATAATATATACCACTCGCGAGCCGCCAGATAACCACCGAGCCATAAGTTTTAAGGCTCAAATTCGGTCAAAATCGAATTCGATCCAAACTTTCACGGAATGGGCTCGCTAGCTACTTGATTCATTTTCATTCGTAACATCTAGGCAAATCTTTTTGTGACATTGTAAGAACTAGAATTGAACAAAGCGAAAGGTCGACTAACCTAAAAACTAAAACTAAACCTTTCTTCCATTTATCATGTCTGTACTGTACTAGTATAGATCGAAAGAGCACGTGATGGGTCGATCAGACGAAGGCATCCTCTCGAGTACTTAATCATTAGCGATCCCTAGATCCAAGATTACCGCCACCACCACCCCGACAAGACGAATAATCACTGTCGGGCTCGTGATTAATTAATGTCAAAGGGGTGCTGCGTTGGTTGGGATGCAATGGAGGAAGGTGGCTGGAAGGCGACGCTAAACTAAAGATAAAATCATCATGAGATCGGGACAAGGACAACGAAGCAGACAGGAAATTTAACTCTTGGATTGTGCTCTTCGACATGTTTTATTTTCACTCGGGCAGAGCCATGCCCAACATGGGAGGCATCGGCCAACAGCTGCGGCCAACAGCTGCGGCCAACAGCTGCATCCCTCCTCTTCTGTCGCTAGGATAAGATTAACAAAGAACACATCGAAGAAGAGAACCCGAGAAAAATAGAGCACGGGAGAAGTCGGGAATCATTGCGGGGTCTAATCCAAAAGCAAAGCACAGGAGAGGGCATTTTGCATGGCGGAGGAGGGGGAGGACAGGGACATGCAGTGGATGGGATGGGTGCCACATCACCTGTCTGGTTGTTGGGTCGACAGCTTCTCCAAGAAGCAAGCAAAATAAAAGATCCAAACTCCCACGCCTCCGTCTGTCTCCTCTTCTCTCGCCACGTCTGACCAACCCCCCCCCCCCATCCCCTGATGATGAATAAATTGTTAATTCTCAATTCTATACGGGACTCTGCCTGGACCAGTTCCCCCACCATGTACCTGTCCACAAACTCACAGTGGGATGAGGTAGATATATTGAACAACCAAAGTGTACATGCACACGCATCGCATCAATAAAAGGAACTCAAAGAGGTCGATAATCCTTCTTACATACACGCATGTCCTTGAAACAAGGATTTATTTACTCATTACGGACCAAAAAGTACATTGACTCCAATACGGTTCAAAACTCAAAAGATACCCAAAATAAAAAATGGTTTTGTTAACGGTGACTGAAACACAAAGGTTAAGAAATATAAATAGTAAAAAAAATTAATTAAAATATTTGATGCATATTAAATATATATTCTGGAATTAAATTCCAACCTGTAGCGCATGGCCCTGCCAGCCTGTCCCTCACCCATCAAGTGCTAGTCGCCAATCTCACATATCCCCAAAACAATTATATTATTTTAGTATGGATGGTCATACTTTGGTGGTGGCCATGCCATGTCAACACCACGAATACGTCCAAATCCCATGCCTTACTATATATACCCCCATCCCCCCACCCCTTCCTACATTTTCCGACAACCTTAAAACACTCCGAATTTCCACGTCATTCCTCCCCCTCCTCCCACCCGATGGGCATTTGCTCTTCCTGCGACGCGGCCGACGTCGCCACCGTCAAGCTCATCCTCCTCGACGGCCGTCTCCAGGAGTTCCCCTACCCCGTCAAGGCCTCCCACGTGCTCGCTGGCGACAATTCCTTCTTCATATGCGACTCCGACGACATGGAGTTCGACGACGTCGTCTCCGCCGTCGAGGAGCTCCACCTTGGGGGCCTGTACTTCGCATTGCCGGTCAGCAAGATGAATAGGAACCTCCAGGCGGAGGAGATGGCCGCGCTCGCAGTCAAGGCGAGCTCCGCGCTCATGAAGAGGTGCGGCGGGGATAGGCGGTGCCGGTGCCGCAAGAAGGTGGTGGATTTCCCTGCCGTCGTTAGGGATGGGGATGGGGCGGACGTAGTGCGGAGGATGACGGTGGGGAGCGTCGGAGGGAAGGGGCGGGGGAGGAGGAGGAGGTTCGCCGCGACCTTGGGTTCCATCCCGGAATAGCTTGGGGGCGGTGAAGGGTAGTTTAGGGATTTCACCATTTTTGGGGTTGTAGATTTAGAACATGGGGATTTTTGTAAATTTCTTGCCCTTTCATCCTCACAATATTGAAGGGAAGGGAAGGAAATAGAAAAAAATAATAATAGATTCCTTCTTAATTTTGACCGTTCTTCCTGGGGCATATGCTGGTTTATTAGATAAAGATGTGTGGGCAAGACAACACACTCTTTTGGTAACATTGGAGTTCAAATTTTAGAGTGGTTTTGATTTTGCCAATATGACAAATCTCTTGCCAACTTGTGTGTGTGTGGCTGTGGTTTGGTTTATTTTGGTGATGAGACGATATGGGGGATCTTGTTTAGTTCGTTTAGTTTCCATTCTCATGAAAATTTGAAGCAAATGAGGGTCTTTCACCAAATTAATCCAAAGGAGAACAAGGTATGGTAGCACGAGCACGTATCGTCAGTTAGTTCGCGCCGAAGTAGATCATGTATCACCGATGATAATAATGTCCAACTGCAAATCAAATAGAAGGCGCATCATTTGCCTACCGGCCGATTGCTGCACCACATGTTGTGGTGACATTATTATGTTGATACCACAAATCTTCCTAACAAGCCTAGATTAGTTTGTTTGATCTCTAGGACGTATCAGAAGAATGGAGCCCGGCGCGGCACCCCCCTTCCTTGGCTGTCGATGAATCACCGGTAGGATCATCTTGTGGCCGCATTCAGCATGTTGGTTCTTGCATTTCGGGCAGATGGCGACGCCCATATGATTTACGCAGTACGGGTTGCGGACGTCAGAGTGGTGGGAGCCACAATGCCTGTAGAACCGGACGAGCTTCACCAGGCTACCACATATCCAGAAGATGGAGAGTCTAGCTATCTGTAACAATTTGAGTTCGAATTGATAAGGACTTCAACGAATTGAGTTCGAGGAATACAAGAGGAGCACGCCAAGGAATATGTAACATTCATATATTAAGATAAATCATAACTGACGACATTGTATCGCAAAATGAGCTGCACAAGATTAGTCAATCACACAGCTGGAGAATTGTCGAGTACCTCACTGAATCAAGCAGCTCAAATCACCAGCATATCAGTGGCAGTACTACAAAGACACAAATCATCAACAAAAGATTCTTCAAGATGCTATCCGCTTCCTGACCTCCTGTAACCGGTTGCTGGAATCCACGAGGATGCCCGCCGTCATTGGAGATATTGAATCCAGGGGGGTAACCGGGAGTAGTCCCATAGGCTGTTGCGTCCTGGAAGCCATGAAGTTGCACGTTGAATAAAGCAGGCATAAGGCCACCAAAAGCAGAGGAAACAGCAAAGTTCCCCATCCCAGCATATGCAACTGGCACGAACCCCCCCAGTGATCCAAACCCAAAACTCGGGAACTGATTCACCCCTTGAGGGGGTACTCCCACTGTCTCAGGTCTCTGCCCAGCAGGACGACGTGGGACATCAATCCCTGGATAGGACTTCGATCGAGGGTCCATCCGTGTCTTCCCCCTACCGTAAAGGGGCACCAACTTCTCCTCCTGGATAAGAGCCTTGCAGACAGGGCACTCATGGCAATTAGAGTGGTGACACAACCATCTATAGAGGCACGGCCAACAGTAGAGATGGCCACACAGCGTCACGACCGGATCTTGTGCCAGCTCAAAGCATATGTTGCACTCGAAATCCCCCACCTCATTACCGCTCGTTCCCGAGTGAAGGAATTCAAGAAATCGAGAGACGAGCAACAGGAAGAACAGACGAGTAAGGTGGGAGAGCTGAAGAAGAAGAAGAAGAAGAAGAGAGGAGAAGAAAAGGAAGAGAAGGATTCTTTCTATTTCATTAATTATTCACTCTGTCGATTACACTGTATATATAATACTTTGTTTGTAACCAAAATCAGAATCCCGAGGTCGAGGTTTGTTATAGCAGCAGCAGCAATCCCAATTCCTTTCTGTTTGTTTTACTGCAGATGAAGAACAGAAAACCCCAGTAACAACCTTCTCAACAGTCTTTGTCTTATTATACCGATGGGCTGGGCTTGCCGTGGGCCGGAGGTCCTCATCCTCATTTATTCCGACACTTCCCGTCAAACTGAGCTTCTCTTTAAGTCTATTTTCTTTGTTCCCCAGTCTTACCTTCTCATCCTTAATATCAGACTGAGCAACACTTCCCGGCAAACAAGACGGCTCCTTCAAGCTCTCATCTTTTATGTTACTATCATCCAAATGCTCCTCGTCAAAATCCCAACAAGAATCAAAGTCCAACCAAGGAGATGCAGCACCATCTTCACTACTTAGTCGATTCTGCAACTGAGCCCCTTGTGGAGGCTGCATAGCAACTGGAGTTGAGCTAGTGAAGGACTGACTACTGCAGACTGTTAGTTTGCTCCTCAAGGACGTGAAGCGGTGAATCGGAAGAAGCTTCGTAAGGGGATCAGCAAGCTGAAATTCAGATGAAACATGTTGAACCAGTAAGATCCCTCCAAGTATTCACTCCCTAACAAAGTGGTAGTCGATTTCCACATGTTTCGTTCTCGCATGAAAAACAGGATTGGCAGCCAGATGTATTGTACTTAAGTTATCACAATAAATGACTGAGGGCTGTTCAAATTTCACCTGCAGTTCATGCAACAACTTCTGAAGCCATAGAACTTCTGCTGCCCCATTAGCGAGAGCACGATATTCGGCTTCAGTGCTCGACCGAGAGACGACCCTTTTCTTTTGGGAGGACCATGACACCAAACACGAACCACAAACGCACAATATGCCCCCGTACTCTTTCTGTCATTCGGACAGCTGGCCCAGTCAGCATCCGTGAAACAAGTCACATTAAAATCCTCACTCGCTGTCATAGTAAGTCCAAACGTGCTTGTGCCCTTTAGATACCTCAAGATACGCTTAACAGCCTGTAGATGCGTGGTCGTAGGATGCTGCAAGTATTGACAAGCCTTGTTTACTGCAAAACAAATATCCGGTCTAGAGTTTGTGCAATATTGCAGAGCACCATCTAGGCTCCTGTATTCTGCTGGATCCTCCAAAAGCTCTCCATCAAATTTGGACAGAACACCAGCAGAGGACATTGGAGATGGAACCGGCTTACAATCAACCATTCCTGCCCTGTGAAGGAGTTCGTTGATATATTTTTCTTGGGTCAAGTGTAGGCTCGTACCTTGCCGAACTACTTGAAAACCCAGAAAATAACTCAATTCACCCAGGTCTTTTAGGGCGAACTTGTTATTAAGCTGAGGTAGTAGACTGTGAATCTCACAGGTGTCTGAACCAGTAACTATAATGTCGTCAACGTAAACAAGTATGATGACAATACCTGAAGGCGAATGTCTATAAAACAATGATGCATCTGACTCTGCATTAGAATAGCCCCCACATGAGAAGACAGCTGCTCAACTTAATGTACCAAGCACGGGGGCTCTGCTTCAGACCATATAACGCCTTCTTCAGCCTGCAAACGTGATGAGGATAGTTGGCATCGACACACCCAGGTGGTTGTTGCATGAAGACAGTTTCCTGCAGCTCCCCATTCAAAAAGGCATTGTGAACATCCAGTTGCGTAAGCTTCCAGCCACTCGAGACTGCTAGGGACAGAACCACTTTTATTGTTTGATGTTTAACAACGGGACTGAATGTCTCTTTATAGTCCAATCCAGCAGTCTGGTGAAAACCTTTGGCAACTAACCGGGCCTTGCATCGCTCTAGCTCACCATCAGACTTTAATTTGACTTTAAACACCCATTTACAGCCTATTACCTTTTCCTCGCCTGTGAAGGGAACGAGCTCCCAGGTTCCATTTCGGTTGAGTGCTGCAAGTTCAGCCTCCATAGCCTCTTTCCAGACAGGTACCGAGAGTGCCTCGGCCAAATTCATAGGTTCGGAGGGTATAGGTTGGGATTTCAGAGAAGACACAGAGGGTTCAGAGGAAGAGGGTGTAGGTGAGATAGTGGTTAAGTAAGTTTTAGGTTTAAACACCCCTGCCTTGGACCTGGTGAGCATCGGATGGATGTTAGACTGACCTGTTGCAGCAATATCTGGGGAATGTTCTGTCAAGCTTGGAACAGAAGTAGGAACAGGGTGAATATGCTCTGTAGAGGGTGGTATACTGGGAGACGAGATATCTGAAGTAATTGTAACCTGTTGAAGAGGTGGAAAAGCTATGGACTGAGTACTGGGCAGTGGGACAGGCAAAATTGGATTCAGAACAAAAGAGAAAGTATGACTGGGAGTAGAGGAGAAGGTGTCGTCTTTGAAGGGGAAGACTGTTTCAACAAAATGGACATCACGAGAGATATAGATTTTACTGAGTTCTCTATCAAAGCAAATAAAACCTTTATGGAAAGAGCTATTCCCTAAGAACACACAGGGTTTTGATCTGGGTTGTAGCTTATGAGTATTATAGGGACGAAGTAGTGGAATACATTTGCACCCAAAGACGCGAAGCATAGAGTAGTCAGGAACTTTATTAAATAATAACTCAGTTGGAGACTTAAAAGCTAAGACTCTGGAGGGAAGAAGATTGATCAATGCTACCGCTGTTGTGAATGCATATGGCCAGAATGCTAAGGGAACTGCAGAGTGTTGTAACAGAGAGAGACCCACCTCGACAACATGTCTATTTTTCCTTTCAACCCTTCTGTTTTGCTGTGGTGTATATGGACAAGAGACTTGATGAATGATTCCTTGTTGTGACAGAAACCTATGTAATGAACGGTATTCCCCACCCCAATCTGATCTAACTGTCTTAATGGAGACCTGAAACTGAGTTTTTATCAATTGATGAAATTGCTGAAAGGCAGCATACACTTGAGACTTAGAGTGAAGGAGATAGACCCATGTGAATCGTGTGAAATCATCAATGAACAAGACAAAGTATTTATCACCTGTGACTGATGATATCGGGGAGGGACCCCAGACATCCGTGTGGACTAAATCAAAAGGAGATTGGGATCAAGAGTCAGAATTAGGAAAGGGCTTTCTGTGAAGCTTACTCGTGACACAAGTTTGACAAGAGTCTAACATAGGAGGTGAGTCTTTCAGATTACAACCAGATATAGCTCGACAAAGAACGTCATTACTAGGATGTCCGAGACGAAGATGCCAGGTAAGATGATCAGAAGCCGTTACCTTTGTAAGAGAGACTATTGGAGTTGATGGAGATAGAACAGAGCGATGATTAAGATGATGTAGTGGAGTTGGAAGCTGGTACAGGCCGCGGTGTGCTGGACCCTGTGCCACGATCCTGTTTGTCATCTTGTCCTTAACATAGAAAACATCCGAATGAAATTCAAGGAAGACATTGTTATCATGACACAATTTGGAGACACTACCCTAATTAACGACGCGGGATCACGTCACCCCCGACAAGGCCGAAAGGAAAAGTCGATTTTAGACAACTTCCCGGGTATAATCTAAGTCGTCCAAAAAGTCATGCCATCGTAGAAGATAATGTTATTTTTATGCCCAAAATCCCAAGTTGTTATTGGAAACTTCAAAACAACCAAGGACACCATTATTGTCACCCATCTATAAATAACGAGAGAACGATCTGCACTTTTGTTCACGTACGCTTCTCCAATGGCGACCCTCTCGGCCATGTCGACCGAGTTCGATGCCTCGCCAACGAAAACGGCGGTCGAGATCATGTCCCGTGGGGTCGTCAAGCCGTTCTCTCGAACCCCTCCCCACCTCAGAAACTTCGAGCTCTCCCTTCTCGACCAGCTCATGCCTCCGTGGCTTTATTGCAACTTCCTTGTCTTTTATGCTGCCGACACGAGCCGCCATGGTGTCTCCCATAAGCTTGCCACCCTAAAGGAGTCCTTGTCCGAAACCCTAGTGCTATTCTACCCGCTAGCGGGGAGTCTGAAAAACTCCACCACCATACAGTGTAATGACGCGGGAGTGGCTTTTCTCGAGGCCCGGGTCAATACTTGGCTGAGCGAGTTCCTTGATAAACCAACCTCGGATTTGCTCAACCGGTTCTTTCCCTTCAATGACGCCGAAACGATGGAAAAGTTTGGGAATCCGATGTTGCTCGTGCAGGTCACTTTTTTTCGATGCGGAGGATTCGTCCTTGCTGCATCCCCTTCTCACAAGCTGATGGATGCGCCGTCGATGTGCACATTCTTGAAGATTTGGGCGAAGGTGAATGCTGTCCACAACGGTCATGAAGGAAGTGTAATATCCGTTCCTGAATTTTTGGGCTCTTCTGTCGTGGCGCCGAACAAGAACTTTCCGGACCTTCCTTTAAAGGCCAGCCTACCCGACAACAGCAAATTCGCGACGCGAAGGTTTGTGTTTAGTGGATCGAAAATAAACGCCCTTAAGTCTAGTTGCAAATCTATAGCCACATCGGGGGAAAAGTTGCCAAGCAGGGTAGAAGTAGTACAGGCTCTTGTACTGAAATGTGCTATCCGTGCTGCTTCTCGCACGCATCCCGGACCATCCGTGGTGTTTCAAACCCTGAACCTCCGAAACAGGATAAAACCACCCGTCGGGGAAGAAACGGTCGGGAACCTCAACTGGACTCCGTCCTTTTTCATCGAAGAAGGCCCTCTAGACATCGAACAAATCATACGTACAATGAGGAGGGGGGTGAAGGAATTCTTCGAGGAGAAAGCGGGTAGGTTCAACCAGCGAGAAGGAGCTGACGTGATGATGGAAGGCCTGAAGGAGAGGGTGGCGATAAAAGGACGTGCCGGGGAAAACTTCTACGCGTTCACGAGCCTGTGCAGGTTTCCTTTCTACGACATAGATTTCGGCTGGGGGAAGCCTGCATGGATCACAAACCCAACAGTCTTCAGGAACATGTGCTACATGGTGGATTCGAGGTCAGGGGAAGGCATCGAAGCGTGGATGACCATGGACCAGGAGGTGATGGAGGTTCTGGAACGCAATAGGGAGTTCCTCGCGTACGCAACCATCGACGCCCCCGTAAACCCTAGCCGTTCGAGGATGTGAGCATATGGAGACGGCTACCGATATGAGCAATATGAAGCTGATTGCCGTTTCCAATCATGACAGAAGACTTACCCTGGTAAGAAGATGCTGCAGACAGGTCAGATAAAAGAGGTGTGACATGGTGAGTCGCTCCCGAGTCCACGAGCCAGGCAGAGGCGTTAAAGGAGGAGGGGTAAGTATCATCAGGTGGTTGATAGGAATTTACTGGATAAGTATAGGTCTCAGGTATATAGGAAGGGGATTGTAAGGATGTATAGTGTGTCTGAGGAGTGGGAGAAGAGAAGAGAGGGGGTGACATACGGTGGAAATAATTTTGGGCTGTATGGCCAATTTTGTAGCTGATTTGGCATCTGGGCTTGGGTCTGAAATAGGCCGTGTCTCCCCAGCGTGGTGTGAAGGACGAGGCATGTGGTCTGAGAGGGGGTCTGCCAAGAACACCAGGTTGATAGGAGGAAGAGAGCTGAGGATGCTGAGAAGAGGAAAGGTCTGGTTTAAAATGTAGAAATGGGGTTTGTGGTCGAGAAACAGAGGAGGGAAAAAAGCCAGAGGTTGGTCGAGGAAGGCGTGGGCGAAATGTGTGAGATTTTGGCTGAGGGGTACCTGCACCAGGAGAAGCGGTGGAGTACTGTACCTGCGGCAGAATGGGATCCGGAACCTGACGCCTTTCCAAACGCAGATCGAAGTTGAGTAACAGCTGGTGAACTTCCTCGATGGTAGGGTGATCAGTCCGACTATACACTGCGGTAACCACCGGGTCGTACTCCGCAGGGAGTCCTTCAAGAAGGTACCACAAATGATCACGATACCTCACTGGCTCCCCAATTGCACTCAGCTGGTCAGCATACATCTTGACAGAGTTGAGATAATTCTGCATAGTTCGTCCTTCCTTACGGACCTGCTGCATCTGCATACGTAGGTTTATGATGCGAGTAGTCGAATTTGACTCAAAGCGCTGCCGTAGACTTTCCCAAACTTCGTGTGAGGAGGTGCAACACACAACTTGACTGAGTGGTTCTTGGGTCAGAGTAGAGAACAAGAAGCTCATCACTGATTTATCCGTTCGTTGCCATAGTTTGAACTCAGGATTTACCTCTGCCATCGACTCGTCCAGAAATTTGCTAGGAGGTTGTGAGGTACCATACACAAACTCTTCGTATCCCCCTGCGATAATGGCTGCCAACACCTGCCCTTTCCAAAGGGTGTAGTTCCCGTCGTCGAGTTTGAGTGTTGAGGAGAAAATGCTTGCTGGAAGTTGGATTGGTGAAGGGATGGATAGAGATGCTGAAGTCGGTACTCCAGAGACTGAATTTCCAGTCAAGCCAGCGGACCCAGGAGAGAAATTTCCAGCCATCACAAGCAATAGTTCGCAGGATCAGCTTAGTCGCAAGACACTTGCTCTGATACCATGAAGGAATTCAAGAAATCGAGAGACGAGCAACAGGAAGAACAGACGAGTAAGGTGGGAGAGCTGAAGAAGAAGAAGAAGAAGAAGAGAGGAGAAGAAAAGGAAGAGAAGGATTCTTTCTATTTCATTAATTATTCACTCTGTCGATTACACTGTATATATAATACTTTGTTTGTAACCAAAATCAGAATCCCGGGGTCGAGGTTTGTTATAGCAGCAGCAGCAGCAATCCCAATTACTTTCTGTTTGTTTTGCTGCAGATGAAGAACAGAAAACCCCAGCAACAACCTTCTCAACAGTCTTTGTCTTATTATACCGATGGGCTGGGCTTGCCGTGGGCCGGAGGCTCCTCATCCTCATTTATTCCGACACTTCCCGTCAAACTGAGCTTCTCTTTAAGTCTGTTTTCTTTGTTCCCCAGTCTTACCTTCTCATCCTTAATATCAGACTGAGCAACACCGAGGAAGAGGAACTCGCGGCGGCGGCTGCATCACCCGTCAATTCCCCCAGTCCGCTCACCATAATCAACACCTAATACCAACCATAAGGGAAGATCAAACCATTCAGAATCTCCCCTTCTCGTTGACCGGGGATGAGGGCCGATGGGAAGGTTAAAGAGAGAGGACACAAAATCCATAATGCATAACCGAAATTAATCAAACAATGTCAACAAGACTAATTTCCTAACAATACAAACATTGGGATAACGAAAAATCGGCGGACGAAGCAGACACATACGCATCGAACACTTCATGAATGCCTTCAAACAGGAAAAGACCTTAGCCTCGCAGCAGCAGCCGTCCTTCGGCCGGATGCAAAATAGATTTTGGGACACCGGAAAGTAAGAAAAGGAAACTTTTGTGCTCGTCGCTGACGGGGACTTCGAGGGGGTGTAGCAGCGAGGAAACCGAAGCCGATCGAAAAGAAGCTTCACGTTGATTGTGGCGGTTCCCCCCCACTGTCCCCCGAGGTTGAACTTTCTTGTTCGTGTAAGAAGTCAACGGATCTGACGGTCCAGATTTCACCGCCGTCCGTGGACCTGGAGTTCTTAGTCATTTGGGCTTGGGCCCATTACATGTTTAATGGGCCTCATTCTGCACGAGCTTTCTGAGCCGACAGCCTCATTTTGGGCCCGAGTAAGCTACTGCCATGGCCCCTTTCACATTAACGTAGATTCGTTGGCATAGCGAATTCCAGGCCGAAATAAAAAAAGGCATCAACCCCGGATTGAGCCCGGGTTTTGATCAAATATGCACAGAACGTGGGATGAATACGTGCGGAGCAAGGAAATCGAGGCCAAAGCCATTAACGCTACTTTGAGTTACTACCAGACAAGAATGGGGTGGACAAACTTCTCGCGAAAGAACAGTGAAATAAGTAAGAAGTAGAAACAGATAAGCTCGAGAAGACTATTGGAATTTCGTCAAACTGGTCAAATCGAGAGTAGCTGAACGAATGATTAGGAGTGAGAAGAACCACCAAGCGAGTGTGAGGAGATGGCCGGAACCAAGTCGAGAGGAACAAGGAACAGACGAGGACAAGGAAAAACAGCCATACTCAGGTGATTCAGGAGAATATATAGTAAAAGCTGCGGGTGAAAGGTCTAAAGACCCACATTAAGAGTTTTGAACATTTCCCTCACATTTTCTCTTCTTTCCTTCTTGTAAAGCACTGTATTCCGATTCATGGCAATTCAAATGTTTGTCGGTGTTTGTTTTTTGAGCTTAGTGTATTTTCGTTCATTCTCTTTGTTTAACGTTCGTAAAATTTTGGCGACTACGGATCATAATTCCAAAATCGAACTCATGTTGTTCACGGCCAGATATTTACGACGTGGTTGTGTAAAGAATCTTTCATGTTCTTCTGATTTTGGGTTTATCGACCCCCGCCTGTTGAACCTGGGGCGACGCAGTGCGACTATGAAGTGGAGTTTGGGTTCGAGATTAGAACTTATCTACTGCTTCCAAATTGAGTAAAAGTTGTGTCGAGTGGAGGGGTCGGTGTGATGGGACTAGGTATCGTTCCCTCTTTAAGAGTCGATGGAATAGAGGGATCTTATTCTTCGTTAAGCAAGTTTGGAAATGATCGATGTAGTCCAGTCCAAGAAGCATTCGATCGAATTCTTGGGGGAGGACTTTTGGTAACAATCTGTGGCTGTAACAGAGAGAGCATATGGAAGGATAGAAGATATATGGAGGGATTGGATTTGATGTGTTTTCGCAACAATAATGTGCCGAATATGTGCTGTCCAAATTGAATGATGGATACGCCCACCGTCAATAATTTGTGCGACATGTTCTCCAACCCCACCTTTTTTCTTGTTCTCAGAACAATGGATAGGCATAGATGATGATGATGAGTAGGAGGAGAAGGAGGAGGAGTTTTTCATGAGAACAACTTGGAAGAATTTGTGCATTATCTACCATACTTGTGTAGGATATCGACCAGGTTCGATCGCTCCGCGGATCTCTTCAAGAGCCAATGTCCGAGAAACATTATTAACATACATAGCTCCACCACACTCGTTCTCGTTTCCCTGACGTTTACAACAAGACTTTATCGAGTTTCGGGTGTCACAGTCCGTCTAATGAGAATAAACCCAGAGAGTCCTCGCTCGGAGGAGGACACTTCGAGTTTCATCGCGAAACGGCATAGCATTGTCGATATCTAAATACAAGGACTACTCGCGAATGTGGGGAAACACGAGATACAACGTATTGCCAAATGCATAACATCCGTGGGTAAGATGTGCATACGAGTTTTCAATGGCCCTGAGTCTGCCAACAAATTATGGTAAACCGTCGTTATCTTTGCTTAATGGCCCTGATAATGATTTTACTCGGTTTTAAAATTCATCAAATATGTAGTAAAATCAATGTTTGGGAGCAATTTCCATTTATAAAGAACTCGTTGTCCCCACCCATCTCTTAGAAAAGAAAAATTTAAAATAGAGCTTGAAATCACTGTTCCAAACAGCAAATAAGTCGACCTCGTCAGTTTCGAAGAGCGATTTCTCGACCTATACGATGAATTTTGAAGCTTGCTATCTTATTGGTGTTCGCTCCGGAAGTGATCGCGGGCAAGCCAGATCCAAACACGTCGGAAATCTCTGGCACTACCAGCAACTGGTGCTCGGACGTTCATTGTATTTGTGTGTCTGGTCGCCGTATAAATGAAAAGAAGAGAGAGGGAGAAGACAAAGGACGAACATCCTTAAGCGGAAGCACGGATGCCATCGACGACGCCTTCGGAGGGAAGTAGGAGCGCATGAGCATAAAGAGGGCTTGAACGCTGGAATGTTTGAAGATAATAATGACAATATGTCCATCTGTAGAGATGTGTCTTTACACAACGCCTAAGAACGACTATTTATACTAAGCTAGACTTACGTATGTGTTGACATGGCAAATAATTTTGGGCCTGGGCTTATAACAAAAGTCCGGTAATCCCTTAAGTCACACTCCGAGTCGGCCCAAGATACAGTCGACTAGGTCGACTCACGACGAAGTCGACTAGGTCGACTTATGAACGGAGTCGACTAAGTCGACTCAAGACGAAGGAATATGGTAATCAAAGACAACCAACATGACTCAACAGTAGCTAAGTCTACTAGCAGGGTCAAGTCGACGGAATTCTGGGTAAGTCGGCCAAGTCGGTCGTAGTCTGTACAGTCAAGTCGACAGGGTTGGAATAAATTTATCACATTTGTTAAGGATCGTAACTGATCCTAATATCCAGGAACGTGATCCCAAAGATCAATGAGGTTGTTGAGACACTCCCACGATGTTAGGGATCACGATCTGCAACACGATCTATCTGTTACGTGTTAAACACGTACAAGTCCTCTATAAATAGCAAAGGAATATTTCAAGACAAAAACACGATCATACACAGCCAAAAACTCTGAAGTTTGTTCGTCCACCTTAGGAACTATATACCCTGACCCGGTTTATAGGTCAACTACCCTTCTACCGACAGAGTGAGCTCGTAGGGCCTTTGCCGTCAATCCCCCGCCAGCGACACCACCGACGGAGTGAGCTCGTAGGGCCTTCGTCACAGCTTCCCGCCAGCGACCACCACCGACGGAGCGAGCTTCCAAGGCCTTCGTCACAAGTTCTCCGCCGTCAAAGGATTCCACATCGTTGTCACCACTTGCCCATTTTTCATTTTTTGATGGCTGTAAGCCCTTGTTCTTAATTCGTTAAGATTGTAAGACTTGCATTCTATTTTAAATAAAATTGTGCATCTTCTTACTGGCGACCACAATCCAATTCATGTGAGTCATTTGCCAAATATTTCCGACGTGATCCGTTCTATAGGCGAACACGTTTTTGGCGACCACAGTGGGAGAAGGAAGCAAAATCTTAGTCTCAAATGCCGAGAAATACTCGAAGCCGTGAGTCTCAGAATCCCTTAGATGGGGAAGACCAGGAACTTCCTCCGGGAATGAACTTGGAAGCGCCGGCCCTAGGAGGCCAGGCAGCTACGAACCAGTCCACTTTTTATTCACATGCCCCGTCCGAATTTATTTCGAGATTGGAGTTTCACAAGGAATTGGGGGATGTACGTCAAGAGTTGACTGATATGAAGGGTATTCTGATGGATGTCCAAACTCTAATAGGGCGTCTTTCTGGCCCGAGAGATGAGGAAAGAATGAGACCTCGTATGAGAGAGGCCCCCTTTAGGGAGTCTACATTCATGGCAGACGCTCGTCGGACTGCCCAAGGGCCACGTAACGTGACTTTTGAGCAATCTGAGATAAGGACGAATGCTCTCTTTGAACATGGGAATCTGGTTCCCCCTGGTCGACCCTCTTCTTCACGTAATCAACCAGCGAATACGTATTGGAATGAGGCAGAGGACTTCCAAGAGGAAACAGATCGGGGGGAAGATTTTATTCCGTCTCGTCGCCCTGGAAAAGAGCCAATGGTCGACGCAGTTGGAGATCCCTATGATGGACCCCGGAGTAGTAATCATCGGGAGGAGCCTTCATTTTATGTGAGAGATCCAACGAGCCAAGCAATGGGAGAAAGGCCTCCGTATAGCCCGTTAAGGCCAACTCGACTCGCAGGGCAGGGGCCGATAGGCGGTGTGCCCCCAGATTTAAGATAGGCCATAACTCAGGTTATAGAACAAGTCGTCCCCGGAATAGCTCGTCGTGATGATACCTGTTTATACAGGTCTCCTTATCCTGCGTACATTGATAGGGATTTCCCTTTACCTAGAGGTTATAGGGTGCCCAACTTCACTCGCTTCTCAGGCGAAGATGAAATGACTCCACTTGAGCATATTGCTCGCTTCACTCATCAACTTGGCGAGGCGGCCGGGAATGATTTCTGGAAACTAAAGCTCTTCCCGAACTCATTAACCGGGGATGCCTTTACCTGGTATGCAAGTTTGCCGTCGGGGTCAGTAGCTTCATGGACTCAGATGCAGTCCATGTTTGTTAAAACCTTCGCTCGACTCGATACCCCCATGTCGATGTTTGAGGTTATGCGCCTTAGGCAGGCTAATGAGGAACACCCGGGACAGTTTTTAATGAAACTTAGAAAAGCCTTGTTACGGTGTAGGCCTCCCATACCGGAGAAAGACCAGTTGCTCATCGCATTAAATGCGTTGTCCATTCCTTTCCGGAAAAAGCTACAAGGGGAGCGCTTTGCCGATCTATATGATTTGGCAATGAGAGCCACTGAATACTATCAACTCATAACAGAAGAGGCTCAGCTGAATCGAGCCTACCAAGTCGATACTTATGAAGTCGACGTGGCTGAGTTCGTTAAGGGGGAGTCGACTATATGTGACCCCTTGACTAGGAAAAATTCTAAAGCTAAAGCCTCCCAGAAAAATGCCGAGGAAAGGAAATACTCCTTCGACACAGATAAAGTCGACGCCATTTTTGACTAGCTCTATCAAAAGAAAAGGATCAGGCTTAAGCCTGGCCATCGAGTCCCTCAGACAGAAAAGGAAAAAAATAGGAATTATTGCAAGTGGCATGGTTCCTTCACCCATACTACCAAGGACTGCCTGTCCTTTAGAAATATAATTCAGGATTTAATAGAGTCTAAAGAGCTCTGTTTTCCTGAAGTCGATGAAGTCGCCATGGTGGATGATAATCCATTTGGCGACGAAGTCGCCATTCATACGTTTGATATATTTAACACTGAGGTTAACCTTGTAGAAGTCATTAACGACTCTGCTATACCCTCGCAGGATCTGCAAGCAACTGGCGAGACCTTGGTGGCTAATGCCCTGATGAAGCGACTGGCTGAGCGTGGAGTTTTCATCCTGCCAAAGGGAAGGGACAAGTGGCTTTGCCACTGGCACCTGAATGACACTCACACGACGGACCAATGCCACACATTTAAGAAGTACCTGTTGGATAGTAAGACAGAAGACTGGTATGACCTGACCCCTTTCGAGGAAGCAGCAATGTCGTTGACTGTCCTCAAAAGTCGTCCTAGTGTAGATCGCCGACTGGCTTCGCGAGGAGGAAGAGGAGGTTCCCAGGGACATAAGGGGAATGGAGAGGCAGCCGCTCGGGGTACGGAACGTCCGGCACGGTGACTTGAGTTTATGGACTCGTTTGGCCAGAGAGTCGTCAAGCAGGGGTACACTAGGACTACCCCTGTCAAGGAGATAAGACCTGCGGAAGAGTATAAGGGAGTAGACCGACCCCAACAGGCTGCAAGTCGCAGATCCCGATATGCGTCACAAACAGTCGACCCACAGGAATTGCGGAGGGGACCTCCTATCGCTCAATTCTTGGACGAGAAGCTACTGTGCCAGAAATGCAAGCTGATCGCCCACAATCGGATACTTATCACCCAGCTCTGCACAGCATGCTGCGTCAACTATTTCTTGCGGCTGGTCGACTTGTCCGCAAAAGGGGAGATGCTGGTGAAAGCAGTCCGCCCCGAGGGTACAGGTAATTCGAACCCTAGCAAACCTTCCTCGAATAGACCAGGAAATACTCCAGTGCAGGTGGGATATGACCCAGTCGACGGTAGATTCGTGGAGGTAAGCCGACTCCTTTTTGGTTCTAAGAAACCAAAATTCGTCAAAGCCCTTAACCCTTCGTCTCAATGGCAGAAGGTAGAAAGGAAGGTTACGCCCCCCTTAAGGGCTCAAAAGAGAAAGGAAAGGCGTCTAAGTCACGCCCAAAAAAGACCTAGGATGTCCCCTGCGATGCTACCCTCGGAAGGGAACCAAGCTGCAGAGAAGCAAGTCGTAGAGCCTGAACGGGTCAAGTCTACTGATTACTCAGAAAACCCAGGCTCAAGCTTCGACTACACTCCTCTACGAGGGGACAGGCCCTGCGACTTCAACGCAGAACAAGGGCCCCTTGTGAGCTGTAACGCTCTCACCCTCCCTACGGAGTTCGCCTGCAACGGCAAGTCAGAGGCACCGAAAGGTAAAACCCTGGACTCTAAGGTCACTTCTTTTCCATCTGGCTTCCCTCTGCACTGGCTGAGGAAACCATCGGATCGCATGAAACAGCACATGCACTCGTTATACATCGCAGCCACCTTTGACGGTGTTTTGGTGGGTCGAGTCTTAATAGACAACGGCGCCACCGTCAATGTTCTCCCACTCACCAAGTTTAGACTACTTGGGTACAAGCCTAGCGAGTTGGTGCGAACCGACGTGGCTGTAAGCGGCTTCAATGGGAGGAAGTTCGAATGCCTGGGGATATGCTCTGTGCATTTAGGCGTTGGAAGACACGAGCAGGAAACTGCTTTCTTCGTAATTGACATAGCCCCTTCGTTTAATGCGCTTTTGGGACGCGATTGGCTTCATAAAGCCGCCGCGATCCCATCGACTTTGCATAGGGAGTTGATTTTATGGCTTGACTCTGAAATAGAAACTATCAGGGCGGATGAATACTCTTGTTGTGACAAGGGCATTTTACATGCAGAAACATGCAAGACGATCAAGGACCTCACCCTGGATCAACGCTACAAGCTAGGAGACCCTACTGTCGGACCCCTAGGTGAACCCTCCGGGAAGTTCGACTTCATCGTGAGCTATGACACCTCTCACCCAAAGCCTGACGAGGGACCAATCGTGCCGACAGGATGGGGGCACGACTTCACGGACAAGGATATAGATGAGGTCCTGCAGGAAGTAGCCCCGACCAAGGATGGAGGCGAGACAGACAACAGTCCTAATGGCGACAAGGGGGAGGCGCCTAAGAGCCAGGAAAGTGCTGCGACGGTGTTGGAGCCCGATAGACTCCTACACGAGGGTATGTATGGACAGTGACAAAGGAAGAGGCTATGTAGTCGCTGATATTCTCCAGCGACTTCAGGAGTATGTTAGGAAGTCTAGGAAATTAGGTTGCCAAATAAGCAATGTAAATGCTGAGGCTAGCTTATCTAAGTCCATTGATACCGACTTAGGCGGTGTCCAGGGGCGCGAGTCACTTATGATGCCATGTGACACGCTTGTAAGTGTCAATTTAGGCGAGGAATCTAGCCCTCGAATCGTTTTCGTTAGTTCTTCAATGAATAAAGAACTTTTCAATTCTATTAAGGCTACTCTTGAAGAATTCAAGGATTGTTTCGCCTGGGACTATACTGAAATGCCTGGCCTAGATCACCGACTTGTAGAGAATAAGTTGCCAATCAAAGCAGGATTTAAACCAGTCCAACAGGCACCAAGGAGAATGACTCATGAAGTCACTCAGGCAGTATTCGAAGAAGTCAAGAAGCTCTTTAAAGCTGGGTATATAAGAACATCGAGGTACACCGAGTGGATATCCAGCATAGTCCCTGTCATCAAGAAGAATGGCAAGATTAGAGTCTGCATCGACTTCAGAGATCTAAATCGTGCTACTCCAAAGGATGAATATCCCATGCCCATTGCAGACGACTTAGTCGATAAGACTGCAGGGCACCAAATTATGTCATTCATGGATGGTTTCTCAAATGTGCTTTCGGAGTAAGAGCAGGACATTTCTTAGGGTTCCTAGTTCATCAATGTGGCATAGAAGTCGACCAGAACAAAGTGAATGCCATTCAAAGATTGAACCCTCCGAGTAACAAGAAGCAGTTACAGGCTTTCTTAGGAAGGGTCAATTATCTCAGGCGTTTTATTGGTAACGTCGCTGGACGGACAGAAGTCTTCTCGACTTTACTAAAGGCTAAGGGAAACTTTGTGTGGGGCGACGAACACCAGAAAGCATTTGAAGGCTTAAAGGAGTATTTAATGAAGCCGCCTGTACTTGCTCCTCCTCGGGTAGGAAAGCCTTATCTGCTTTATGTGGCAGCGACTGAATCAGTCATCGGAGCTATGTTAGCCCAAGAAGCGGAAGACAAAACTGAGAGAGCGGTCTACTATTTGTCAAGACAACTAACCGCTACAGAAAAACGCTATACAATTAAGGAGAAGTTATGCCTGTCAGTCTTTTATGCTGTTACTAAGCTAAGACATTATATTGGATCCCAAGAGGTTCATGTCATTACCAAGTCTCCAGTTATAAAGTACTTTTTTGAAAGTCCCCTACTGACTGGGAGAATTAGTAAATGGAGTTTAGTGCTATCCGCGTATGATCTACGATTCAAATCCCAACAGTCGGTGAAAGGACAGGCTCTAGCTGACTTCTTGGTGAGTCACTATCCATCCGTATCAATCGACCAAGAAGAATCCCTTGAAGACATCTGGCAGGGTTGGTTTGACGGATCTTCGGCGAAACCCGGCGTAGGTATAGGCCTTCGTATACTTTCGCCACTAGGGAAAGATGTTCGTCTAGCGTATCGCTTGACAGCAACTCACACCAACAATGCGACCGAATATGAAGCCTTGATCACGCTCCTGAAGGAACTGTTAACCTTAGGAGCCAAGAAAGCCACAGTAATGGGGGACTCTCAACTGGTGATTAATCAGATGAACGGTACTTCTATATGCCAAGAAAAACTCACACCCTATTTTCAAGTCGCCCGCAAGCTAGTCGAGCGATTTGAAGCGATCACTTTCCTCTTTATAGGTCGAGGGGAAAATACCATCGCTAACGACTTAGCCCAAAAGGCTTCAGGATACAAGGCCAAAAGAGGAAGCGATTGCATCCCAGAAATAGTTTCCCACCTAGTTCCCCAAAGCGACGCGTTCACTCTGGACATAATGACAAGCGATAAGGATTGGAGAAAGCCAATCACCGATTTCCTTTCTGACCCAACACAAAAGGCGAGCCAAAGAATTAAGACTCAGGCTTTGTCGTATACCCTTATAGATGGGGTACTCTACAGAAAGACCAAGGAAGGAGTCCTACTAAGGTGTGTCGACTTAGACGAAGCGACCCCAATTATGTTAGAGACTCATCAGGGGTTATGCGGATCTCACCAATCTGGCACCAAAATGTCCTGGACTATCCAAAGACATGGTTTTTACTGGCCATCAATGCTAAAGAACTGCATAGAAATGGCTAGGGGATGCCAAGAGTGCCAAAAACATGGTCCGGTGACAAGGGCCCCGGCGTCCAACTTGGTCTCAGTCATCAAGCCTTGGCCATTTAGGTCTTGGGCTTTAGATATAATCGGGGAAATCCATCCACACTCAAGTAAAGGTGACGCCTATGTTCTAGTCGCCACCGATTATTTTACTAAATGGGTTGAGGCTCAGGTCTATAAGAAGATCGATCATAAAGAAGTGATCGATTTTCTCAAATCATCCATCATCTATAGATTTGGAATTCCCCAGAATGTTGTAGTGGACAACGGCACCGCTTTCAATAATGAGAAAATGCGAGAATTCGCTACGGAGTTTGGTTTCTCAATCACCAACTCAACACCTTATTATCCTCAGGCGAATGGACAGGCTGAAGCTACCAATAAACTCATAAAGAACAATATTCAGAAAATGGTTGGTGCAAATCCAAGAGAATGGCACAAACTATTACAAGACACTTTGTGGGCTTTAAGGGTTACTAAGAGAGAAAGCACAGGGGAAACCCCTTTTTCGCTAGTATATGGGCAAGATGCCGTCCTACCTATTGAGGTTCGATACAAGTCGCTCAGGGCGACTCACCCTGATTTACAAGATGAAGCAATGTACCTCGCTTTGGAAGAACTAGAGAAGAAGCGACTTGATGTAATAGACCGACTCGAGGTGCATAAACAAAGGATTGCTAGGCATTATAACAAAAGGGTTGTCCATAAGCATTTTAAAGTGGGCGACCTGGTTTGGAAGATGGTGCTACCCCTTAAATCAAAAGACCAAGTTTTGGGTAAATGGTCCCCTAATTGGGAAGGTCCATATGAGGTATGTGAAACATACTCATCAAATAGTTATCGACTTATGACGAGAAGTGGGGTCAGACATCCATTAAAGGTTAATGGTAAATATCTCAAACCCTATCGCGCGACTATCTGGGAAGCTCATCATAAAATCCTAAAACGAAGGACTCCATTAATTTGGGAAGCACTTAATTCCTAGGAAGTCGCGCTAGGCTTCAGTAACGCTGTCTGGAAAAGTGACTTGTGCGTAATGGGCAGAACATTCATTTGAGACACAATGCACTTGATTTATTGAGTAAAACAAAACAATGAAATTGCATGGTTCTTTGATTACAAATTCAATTTCCATAACCCGCCTACTTCTCTGAAATCGAGTACAAGGGATTTACGAGCGCGTCGCTTCGTGTTCAACTTGTTTCGCTGGGCATAAAGGTCGACGACCTTTTCCCTATCCTCCTCAGCATTGGCCTCCAGCTCCTCGATTTCTTGAGTATTGATCGACGCAAGCTGCTGAGTCAGGTCATTCTTGAGGTTCGTATAGAACTCTATTTGTCTCTCTGCCTCGGTCAGCTTCTCTTGCACGTCGACCAAACGATGGCGGGCATCCTGTGCAGCTTTAGAGGCCTGCCCTCGAGCTTCATTAATCAACTGAATCTTCGAGTCAGTCGATTCCAAGGTGAGCAGGTCGGCGTTGTAATCCCTCCAGCGGGTCCAGTACGTCGACCTGAAGCTCTTGTAGGCCCCCAATATTTCGTCCGTGACCCGAGGGGATGCCTCGATTCTCTTCAGCAGCTTCTGCATCCTCCTGAATTCGTTGACGCCTAAGGGGTCGACGAGCAGAAGTTGGCAAAGCTCTTCGATATCCTCGTGAAGCTTCACCCACGGGTCTTTGGTTGACTTAGAAGTCGCTACAGCAGGATCCTGAAGAATAAGAGGCAAAATATTGTTAAAACAATACCCTAAAAGGCCAACGACCTCGTGTGATCTAGTACTTACTTCTGGAGGCAGCATATCCCCAGAGCTCTCGTCCGAAGAAGAAGGGGGGGTAGGAACCTTTTGTCGGCCAGCAGGCACCTTCACCCTCTTCGGGCGAGCCTATAAGGAAGGATACAAGTATCCCAGTTAAAATTGCAATGATAATACTATGTTCTGTTCAAAACAAGGACACATACCATTGCTGGTGTAGGAGTTTGAACTGGAGGAGAAGGAATAGCTTGGTTTTCCTCCTCATGGGTCGACCTAGTCGGTAGGTCGATCAGGATCGCGACATCCAGGGTAGCCTGTTCTTCTTGAGCCAAGGCCTCAAGGATGTGCTGTTCCTGAAACAGAGTATGACACAGAACCAAAAGTTCATATATGAACTAAGGTAAGGATACACCAGTTTAGAACTAAACTTACCGTGGCGACTGAAGCCTTTGAACTTTTGCCCAAGGCATGGGAGATAAGCTGGTGGTCATCCTCATTTGAAGCCTCTCCCTAGACAATATAGTATGGGTCAGACATGAAAACTCAAAACAAATCTGGAGTCATCGGAGTCTTACCTCTGCGGCCGGTCTTTGTGGAGCGTCGACTACAGCTGAAGACACTGGCACCGCAGCTGGTGCCTTGGTAGATGAGGTCGCCGCTGAAGCAGTTGGCGACCTGGATGGGGTCGCCGCTACTGCAGTTGGCGATCTGGATGAGGTCGCCGCCGCAACAGCTGGCGACCTGGACGGAGTCGCCGCTGCAGTAACTGGCGACCTATGAGAGGAAGTCGCCACCTTCACCAGTCTCTTCCTCTGAGACAGAGGCATCTCTTCAAGATCTTCTTCCTCGGCCGCCTTGCGCTGTGGAGCGCTTTTAGATCGAGCCTTAGAGGGATTACCTGCGGCTATTTCCCTGGGGCTCGCAACTTTAGCCTTCCCCTTGCTGGTCGACTTGAGTCTAGAAGGAGCAGGGGCAAGGGGGGCTTTAGGCTTGGGTTTTCCAGAGCCCTGGGGAAGCATTGATCCTGAAAAGGAGAAAACTTATGATTAATATTCAGAACCCAATACTCTTAAAGTGAAGCTAAGTCCTTACCTTTCGCTTTAATATGCGCGTCATCGGTGTAAAAATCAGGTTCCCTGGAGACCTCCAAGAAATGCATCAAGGCTCGCAGCTCTTCGTGTGTAGTCGACCACAGCACGGTGAAGAACTGTGTGGCGAAACAGGCAGAAGTATCAGATGGGAATTCCATCTAGGAGAGCTGCGCCTTGTGATTGAGCAAGTCGAGGGTCTTCGAGTCGATCGACTTGCACGCAATCCTCTTCGTTCTGTCTCCGTATAAGCCGCCGGCAGGGTCAGCGAGTGGAACTGCTACACTTTGAATAAACCCAAACTGCCTTGCACACAGTTGAGGGTTATAGACTTCAAAGGTCAGGTAGCCGTCGAAAATGACTAGCAAATCTCTGCGGGTCAATACTCCATTCCAGAAGCCACGAGCAGCTTGAAGATTGATTTCCTGAGCAAGTGTCTTGCCGCCTGGAAAGGGTGCCCAGTTGCGTCGATCTACCCTGCCGAAGTCGACTATGTGCTTTAGGTGGCCAGTGATCGATGTCATAAGCCATTGATCCTTACGCTGGCAGCACTGATCCAGGATGGTCTCCCCATAATAGGAGGATTCGAGGGGCGAAGAAGGGCCCTTGAACCCAGTCAATCCCGGCATCCACATGGCCGACCAGAGATGAACTAGCCAGAGCAACCCTCCTGCTGGATGTTTTGGAAATGGCTTGATTTGAGACGTTGCTCTGTCCAGATCATGATAAAGAAGACCCAAAACGAAGGGACCCCAGGAGATTTCTTCATTGGTCTCCCTCAGAAAATTGGCCACCGCATAAGAAGTGTGGCTAACCTTCTTCCCAGGGAAGCAATAAACAAATTTGCTCAACCAGGTGCTGAGGAACTCGACCTCCTCCTGGGCGCCAAAGCCTTCAGTCGACAATCTCTCATCTGACCTCTTGCCTGCTGAGGCCATCTTCAGATGCCTGTTCACCACCTCCATATACTGAAGGGCGCCCTTGGGATTAATATCATCTGCCTGAGAGTACTGTCGAACAGGGCAGCCATTGATTTTGTACCTGGTCAAAATCTTCACATCTGCCAATGTAACAGACATAGGGCCTTCTGGGAAATAGAAGCAGTTGACAGCAGAATTTCAGAAAGGCAGCATGGCCGAACAAACCCTAGGATCGCAGTTCTTAGTTGCCACGGACATTCTAAAGAATCTCAAAATCTTCTGATTCCTAAATCTCTCTGTAAAATGCTCCTCCCACATCTCAAGCCATTCTACCATCTCAGACTTAGATGCAGAAGGAAAACACAGGAAAGATCCCTGACCTTCCCAGTTGAGGGGATCGATGAAGTCGGGATGACAAATCGGGATGGGCTTCTCAGTGATGAGATAGTTGAGCGGCACCGTCTCCGGGAAAAGATGCTCCGGCAAGATGGGTCCAAGAGTGACGCCCGACCCCTGATCCTCTGCGACCGGAACGGGTCCGGTTGGCCCCGCGCGCAGATTATGGAACTCAAAACACTTAAAAGTTGACATCTTTTTAAGGATCGAAGGAGTTTTGAAGAGGGAGACGAAGAGTTTTCTGGGAAGCGAGGGTTTCTGTTTTCTTGGAGAAGATGAAGAAGTGTTGAGCAAGGAAGAAAAGTGCGGGAAAAGGGCGATGACTCTCCTTTATATAAGGTATGATTTCTGCTGAGTCGGCACAGCCAACCCAGCATAAAAGGGGGGCTTATGTTGACATGGCAAATAATTTTGGGTCTGGGTTTAGAACAAAACTCCGGTAATCCCTTAAGTCACACTCCGAGTCGGCCCAGGACACAGTCGACTAGGTCGACTCACGACGAATAGTCGACTCACGACGAAGTCGACTAGGTCGACTCACGACGAAGTCAACTAGGTCGACTTATGAACGGAGTCGACTAAGTCGACTCAAGACGAAGGAATATGGTAATCAAAGACAACCAACATGACTCAACAGTAGCAAAGTCTACTAGCAGGGTCAAGTCGACGGAATTTTGGGTATGTCGGCCAAGTCGGTCCTAGTCTGTACAGTCAAGTCGACAGGGTTGGAATAAATTTATCACATTTGTTAAGGATCGTAACTGATCCTAATATCCAGGAACGTGATCCCAAAGATCAAGGAGGTTGTTGAGACACTCCCACGATGTTAGGGATCACGATCTGCAAAACGATCTATCTGTTACGTGTTAATCACGTACAAGTCCTCTATAAATAGCAGAGGAATTTTTCAAGATAAGGACACGACCATACACAGCCAAAACTCTGAAGTTTGTTCGTCAACCTTAGGAATTAGATACCCTGACCTGGCTTATAGGTCAACTATCCTTCCACCGACAGAGTGAGCTCGTAGGGCCTTTGCCGTCAATCCCCCGCCAGCGACACCACCGATGGAGTGAGCTCGTAGGGCCTTCGTCACAGCTTCCCGCCAGCGACCACCACCGACGGAGCGAGCTTCCAAGGCCTTCGTCACAAGTTCTCCGCCGTCACAGGATTCCACATCGTTGTCACCACTTGCCCCCTTTTTTTCATTTTTTGATGGCTGTAAGCCCTTGTTCTTAATTCTTTAAGATTGTAAGACTTGCATTCTATTTTAAATAAAATTGTGCATCTTCTTACTGGCGACCACAACTCAACTCCTGTGAGTCATTTGCCAAATATTTCCGACGTGATCCGTTCTATAGGCGAACAGTATGTACGGTAACGAAATATTACACATTGTTCGCTCCAGAAGTGACCGCGGACAAGCCAGATCCAAACACGTCGGAAATATCTGGCACTACGGGCAACTGGTACCCGAAGTATTCATTGAAATGTGTGGTCGCCGTATGAAATGAAAGAAGAGAGGGGGGAAGATAGCGGATGGGCAGCCTTAAGCGGAAGCACTTACGGATGCCATCGACGATGCCTTCGAGAGTGAGCAAAAACGCAAAAGCACAAAGAGAGCTTGAACGCTGGAATGCTTGAAAAGATAAAATATGACAACATATGTCCGTTTGTAGAGAGGTGTCTTTGTACAATGCCTAAGAATAAGTATTTATACTAAGCTAGACCTACGTATATACGGTAAAGAAATATTGCACATATATTACGCTTCTTTTGTTGCCGGTCTCCATGGAAAATTTCCTTTCCATGTGAGTTATCTTGGTAACAATCTCTTTCCGAATCCTGAGATCTTCTAGAGTCTTCCTTAACAGCTAAGTTGATCGGTCGTGTCGCCCATTGGCCTTCGCCGTAGAGTTTCTTCGCTCGTCCAACCTGACTGTTGCTTGTCGCTTGCACTGTCCCTTGTCGCGCGTCGCCTGGTAATCCCGTCGCCTGGTGATCCCTTCGCCCAGCAAGCCTTCGCCTGGTGTATATCCGTGGTCACCTCATTCCTGGATTTTCCTTCCTTGGGCCTGTATTTTGGACCGTCGATCCACAGATTGGGCTGAGATCTGTGGCACAGAATTTCTTTTGTTAAACACACATATATTACGCTTCATTTGCTGCCGGTCACCATGGAATATCTTCGTTCCATATGAACAACCTTGGCAACAATCTCTTTCCAAATCCTGAGATCGTCCGGAATCTTCCTTAACAGCTCACTGATTGATCGTATTGCCGATTGGCCTTCGCCGTTGAGTTTCCTCGCTCGTCTAGTTGACTGTCGCTTCGCTGACCCTTCGCCCTTTGGCCTGATAACCCCGTCGCTTGGTGACCGTTTCGCCCAGCAAGCCTTCGTTTAGTGTGTTTCCTTGGTCACCTATTTACTGGATTTCCGTTCCCTATGCCCGTGTTCTGGACCATTGATCCACAAATGAAGCCGAGATCTGTGGCCCAGAATTTCTGTTGCTAAACAAATGGGCAAATTATTTTGCCGACGAATGTCAACGGGAACCCATCTCGTTGATCATTTGGTTCAATCTCGTTTCCTGGAGGATTATTCCTTAATAATGTCCTCCCAAAATATTTTGCGAAAAAAGTCGGTCAAAATAACATTTTCTTGATTAATATAAAAAAATTAGTATTAGAAACAAAAATATCAAGTTCAAACTCTGTAAAGAGAACGCGGTGTAATACCGAGTTATTGACACTAGTAAAAAAATATTGTTTTGAACGATTTATTCCGTAAAATATTTCGCTAAGGAATTTCGGTGGAGACAAGCTCGACATCTATTTGGTGTTCTCTGATAGTATCATGTACTTCACTATACGATCCGCCGGTATATTATATCATGCTCTCCCCTATAAATATAGTCACACCCTTTCTTGCTCTTAACCTACGAAATGAAACGGGAGCACATTAAAGGAAAAAAACATAGGTGACAGAAGCGAAAACATGCTTCCCTAATAATTCCATCCTTATCAAAATAAAAAGAAAAGAAAATGAAAAATCCTCCGGAATGAATAAATATCGAAAGCAGAGACCAAATCCAAAACCCAACATGAACACCAGTCCATAACCCGTCCAGATCCGATCTCCATACCCACCCACCCAACACGACATCAATCTCGTGAATCCCCCAATTATTTTTCCGACAATTCAATTATGGCTTTTTGGTCCTCCTCGTTGTCTTAAAAGCTTCCCGAAAACTCAATGTTCTCAAATATTATGATGATAAACAAGAAGTTAAAAGAGAAAGGAACCGGGGGACAGGCAGTGTGGTTATAATAAATCTTCTCCAAATATGATTATAATGGCGGATCATACGAGAGATAAAACTATCACGACATATTTATTACATACATGCATCCGCCTGGTTATGTTGAGTGAAGGAACGCATGGTCATCCAGCCAAACGCAACTTCAATATACAGGGAAATTCTATCGAATAAGAAGGACGACGACAAGGGCAGGGGGAGACTGGTCTTAGTAATTTCTTTCATACTCTCCCCACGTTATACTTGTCGAGGGGCCGCCATCGCATGTCGCGCGACCAGTGATCGTTACCATCGCATCATCGATGTGAACAAGTATCGAGCTTTTCCGAGAAAACTTTAAAATACATGGTAGTAATGCGCGTAAGCAAATTGTTTTCCTCCTAGGGATGGATGCTAAGGATCAACAACACCAAGAAAAGAAGGAAAAGAAAAGAAAAAAGCATCATCATTCGGAGTTATTACCGGCGGGAATTAATCAATAGATGTGGTCGAGTTACGACTTTCTTGAGGTAAACATTCGATGACGAGAGAAAACCCCAACGTATACAACATAAATCGTATGGAAAAGCTTTTGAAGTTCTCCACCAAAACTCGATGGACGGCTTTTGTATTTTAAGGAGAGGAGGGAGTGAGGGTGGGACATATATATTAGGTTGACCGAGGTTGTAAGTAAGCTCTCCCCCTAGGCATTGCCTGCCCCAGTTACTCGAATAAAAATAACATCAAGACAACACCCACCGATCGAGTGAACATTAATTTTCTTAAGACGGACACAGAGAACAACACGAGGGGGAGGAGGGGGGGGGGGATATCTCTAGAAATCGATCAGAATCATATCCATGAAGAAAGTCTTTATGTGTCAACACGTCCATGTGTCTTACGAAATCTTTAACGGCACGCACTACAAAAGGGATGGCTGTGAGTGAATAACGAGGTTTGGCTTCATGGGACGGCACGGGTGCATGTATCCCTCCATACAAGTGTGAGGTTAATAGTGAAGCCACACACGTTACGCTTGCTTGTTTCACCCAAACCCTTCTGTACTGGATTGGGATCTATATCTTCTGAAGAGATAGTTTTGTATGTCGTGAATGGATTTGAAAGGTCCATGTTATATATTTAGGGCGTTGGCCACTCTTTACTGTTGTTGTTATTGTTATTGTATATTAGGTGGGAGTGGTTTGGTTTGTTCCAAGTCGTTATTATCATTATCTTCTATACGCGGCGAACATATCTCGACAAAGCCAATGCCCCCCCCCCCCCCCCCCCCCCAATATGGAAGGAATATGCCAAGAACAAATGCTACGTCCCCCCTCTTGCGTTCTCTTACACTCTTTGATTTTGCTAGTCTTTAATTAATTCGATAGTTGAAAAGCTTAAAAAGCAAAGGGCTGTTCTTTATTATTATTATTATTAGTATCCATGGTTGAATGATTCCCAAAATGACAGGGAAATCCATTCCATCGTCGGTTTTTTGAATAATTTGTTTTATTATTTAAAAAAAAAACTGAAAAGAGGTCGTTCGGAAATCGTGAGGAATAATTAATTATAATAACTGAAATAAAGAAAAAGAAGAGGAAGAAGATGTCGGGGAGGAGGAGAGTAAGTTTTGGTTTGTATGTCGGAAGTGTGTGTTTATCATTTACTTCCTTCCTCCTCCGGTCTCGGACAGCTATATAAGATAACCGTCCCAACTCCTTCCCAACCACTGTCATTTTTCCGGCTTCATCTATAAGTCTAACCTCCGGTTCTCTACCCCGCATCCCCTCGACCCCCGCAAATGTCGCTGAAAAGATCCCTCGCCCAGCGCCTCCTCGCCACGTCCAGGCCTGCCTCCCGGCAGAGGCACTACACCCTCAACCGGCCCAACCTGGGACCCAATCGCTTTGCCATGGACCCTGACCCGGGAGACAGGAATGCCCGCCCCTTCATCCAGAGGAGGGCGGCCGCATTCCCCCCGGAGCTGAGGCCCGCGATGCAGGACAAAGTCCTGAGGCGGCTCGGTCTCCCCGGGACTGGGAGGAACTTCCCGTTGTGGTCGCCTCCCCCAAGTCCCACGGCGGACGACGCGCGGAAGCTGGTCCAGGTGGCGCAGATGGAGATGGCGAAGGCGAGGCTGAGGGAGAGGCCGGAGGCCTGGATGGAGTACGAGGAATTCGTCCGGGTGTGCGGGTCCGGGTTTCCCGATCCGGTGACGGGAGTGGGGGTCGCGCAGATGCTCGACGAGTCAGGTCACGTGGTCGTCCTCGGAGATCACGTGCTCCTTAGGCCGGAACTGGTAAATACTCTCCGTTCATTCCCCAAACATCCCTTTATTATTACAAATCGTTGCTTTCATTACAAGTTCCTCGGGATTATGTCTGGCCGTAGGAGGGACAAGTTCATGCTCCAGTTGTTGTTCGAGTCGGACTTAATTGTCCGAACATGGGATTTCCAATTCGTGGGACTGATGCCTTTCTTTTTCTTTTTTCCCATGATATCTTGTTTGCTCGTGTTTGAACAGGACAAGATCTTCCAAAGAGCCCAGAATTGTTCCCGAAGAAAACCAACTTCGTTTCATTAAATTTCTTCCGAAAAGGGATGCACAAAAATTTCCAATCTACATTTCCATGGATCAGTTTTTGGTCGCAAGTAAAATGAATTTGGACATACAACAATCTAGAATTGGATGTATGTAGACGAAAACTGAGGAGTTTTAAGGTTTGTTATAATGTCATGAGCTGGGTGTGTAGTTAGAAGCCGTGTCGTGTTTGTGTCCCTCAGAGATCGGTCGTCTGGCTTGTCTTAAGAAATGAACAAACGCGAGGGTCTCCATGTACCCCCGGGACCATGTTTTCCTATAACCATTAGTTCAAGTGGGTCATGTTAGCTTGTCGTGTTTTGTTCGTATTGTGTTATCGAGGTCCGAGTAGTTGGGTTCTTTTGTTTACTGGGGGATTGTAACTCTACAGGTGAGGAAGGCGATCGAGGGTCTGATGCCGTTCACAGGCGGGATCAGCCCGAGTGGCTCTACAATTAAGGAGTTGGAGGCGATGGAGAAGGAGAGGATGATGATAGATGCGATGGCGGTGGCTCGGGTGAAGAGGGAGCTGTGGTGCGGTCTTGGCTTATTGGTGGCTCAGGCAGCAGCTTTCATGCGTCTCACTTTCTGGGAGCTAACTTGGGACGTGATGGAGCCCATCTGCTTCTACCTGTCGTCGATCTACTTCATGGCGGGCTATGCCTTCTTCCTCCGGACGTCAAGGGAGCCATCCTTCGAGGGGTTCTTCCAGAGTCGGGTTGCCACGAAGCGGAAGCAGCTCATGGATGCCCGGGGGTTCAACTTCAGGAGGTACGAGGAGCTGCTCCGTGCGTGCGGCCCTGGCTACTCGGCTGCGTCTCCGAGCGTGCCGTCCGCGATCTACGGCACGGAGGGTGTTAAGCTCGATTCTTTTTGTAAGTAGGAGAGGGATAGGGAAGGGGATGGAGGGAAATTTACCATAAAACCAATTTGGCTTAAGCTCCTAATTGGCGAGTTATGTCAATCAATTGAGATATCAAGCTTTACAAGTTGCATAATTTAGAGATGATGTATTGAAGACGACCTTATTATCCCTTCTCCAAGAATGGAGGAAACACCCATACAAATAGCAGGAGCAATGTGTTAATTAATCAAATGCAGGACTAAACTAAACCTACTTTCCCTTTACATCATGTGTTAAGTTAAACTACATCAAAGACGGTGCCCGACGACGTCTCTATGGGTTAGAGCTCTTGACGATCCTCTGCAACACGACCATCCTCGCCCTCCGGATCTCCTGGCTGCACTGGTCGGCGTATTCACCAAGCCCGTCGACGCTTTCCACGAATACCATCAGCTTCTTCTTGATCTCGCCCATGAAGAACTTCAGTGCTTCTTCGTCGTCACCCATGGCAAAGTCGACCTTCCTCGTTGCCGATTCGATTTCAATCTCCAACCTACTGACGAGCGTGCGGATGCTGTCCATGTCTTTTAGGGTCACGTAAGTTCCCATCTGCATTGAGGCGACCAATTCTCTCTGACCTTTCAGTGCCTCCTGGTAATTCTTCCAGAGGGAGTCGCACCATTTGCCGACCGACCTGATTGGGGCAGGCAGCTCGTGTGCCAGTGCTGTCACTACTTGTGGTAATGCGATGGCAGCGGCAACAACTGAGACAATCAGGACGGACACGAACGCGGCAACGAAAATGACATTCGTGACCCTCCTCCAAGCCTTGACATTTTTGAGTTTCCTGTCGAGTTTCCCACATCGAACCTTCAGCCTCTCAAGCATCACCGTCTGCTGTTTATACACGGACTGGAATATGGTAAAAAACTCCTCAGTGAAAGGGTCCCCTGCAGCCTTAAAATTCCGCAATTCTCCCAATGTCTTGATGTACTTTGTCCCCTGAGTCCTCCCCAATTCTTCCTCCTCAAACTGCCGGATCGCGAATTGTAAGATCAATTGACTATCACTGGCGCGTTTCAGGCACTTCTCCAGAGCAGTGCAGAAATCCAGCGTCTGGAGGCTGTTATCAAAGTAATCCTCCACGAGCGCAAACAGATCCTGGTTGTTCCATATGTCCTTCTTGCATTCGAGGATGACTTTCACAACTTCCTGGTTCATATCGAGCAAGCTAGTTGTGACTTCTCGAAGGGAATCCAAGGACAAGGTCTGCCCCTCGACTCCAATAGCGAGGGTGTTGATGACCTGGCTTGTACGCTGATGGAGGTTCTGGTCGAAGGCCTGCAACTCTGGGTCGCCCTTACATGCTTCCTCATATGAATTAAGATTGGAGATGTACTCCGCATTGTCATTCAATGGAAGTGGAGGCATCTCGTTGACCTTCTGGCTAGACTCCCCTCCCACCATCTTTTGATAGCTGCAAAAACTTTCAGACAACATACCATGAATTCAGCTACTTAAAGAAATTTAGCTCCTACATTTCTAAACTTCCGAAAACCATGCATAATGATTCGATGCTAGCCATCGCAGTGGTAAACTGCAAGACCAGGAATCCCCTGTTACTGTGGTGGGACTCTAAACAACACGCTTTCATCCAACGAACAAAATTGGGACAAATGCCATTGGCATTCTGGAAAAAATTGTTCTCTGCAAGATATACAAAACTTTGGGGATTCCGAAATCCTACAACCTCAAACAAGAGCGACTACGGAGGAACGGAATATCCACCGCATCCGCTTCCCCACCTAGAAACCCTTGGCAACTATATACCCAGGGAAAGTAATGTACAACGTTGGACATTCGAGAAAGAATCTCGTTCCAACATCGAGCCAACAAACCATCACAAGTAACTGGGTAACCCTTGCCCAGAATCTATATACCCAGGAGGCAAGGATCCAATCTTTACGATGATAAAACAAATAGAGATTCAAAAGCAAAGCGAAGGGAGGGATAAAGCTCTGACCTTGAACAACGTATTCAGTTGAAATTCGATCCCGAAATGGAACCAAGCGAGAGCGGTTAGAGAAAGCAGCACTTGCCCAGAAAAACCCACAAGAGATTTTGGCGATGGAGAAAGATAAGACTCGACTAAATCTGAGAAATGGGGGGGATATTAGTTACGAGGAAGACAAGAGGAGGACGGGGTCCCGGCCTCGGAAAGTGAATTGGTATGGTGGAGGGTAGAATGGAAAAAGGGTTTTCGAAGCACACAAGTTAAAAAGGAGGGAAGAGATGGGTTTGGTTTGTACGCGTGGGAAATGGTAATCGGGTGGAGTCGGGGAATTAGGTTCTCAGCGAATTTCGGAGAAATAAGAGCACATTTGCGACGGAGGGTGGGTGTCCTTAATGACCGAGTCATTGACTAAGAAAGTTGTGTTGACTAAGTTAACAAGTGGACCTAGTCAATGGACTTGGAATGAGATTCTGTCTCGGATGTCCAAAGTTGGTGGGAAAGGGAAAACGATGGAGCCGAGAGAGACATTTGGGGCAGCAAGGCTTCCCCAACAAGCCATGGTGGGATTTTGATTTAATATGGTGATGAGAAGGGGATATAAAGGAAAAAGAAAATAAAACCCCGCCGTTCACCTTGGCGCCCCGGAGAAGACTTTGAGGGAAAAAAGAAAGGAAAAAGGAGGGAAGGAGGAGGGAAAGGAAGGACGATCGAGCGGGAAATCCGTGCGAAAGGTCCCGGGCGAGGAAGGAAAGCGGAGGGGATAGTGGATGTCGCAAGGCGAGGCGCGTTCCTCCGCCCTCCTCTTTTCTTGTGTTTATCGGTCATATGACTTGTAGCCAAGTGATTTTATGACGTTGTGAACGTGCGTGATATGTTGTGGTAGTGATGATGAGTGTGCATGGGTGTTCGGGTGCATGCAGATAAACGAACGTGGATTTCACGGAAGGAAAATAGTGGGGGTGTAACAAACGACGCTTAATCTAAGGTGATTGAGACGAGTTACACTTAGTCAGTGTGAATGAGTGTGAGAACATATGAGGTGATGGTGTGTTGCAAGTGGACTTGGATGCGTGAGGGTTAATGATGTGATTGAGCAAACTTAAGAGCATGTGAGCAAATGAGGGGACCGGTTGATGAGATTCCCGCCCTCGAGTGCATGTAAATGAGGGGATCGATTGATGAGATTCCCGAATCCCGAATGCGTGTAAAGAAGGGGATTAGATGAGTCATTCCTATTATCCGTGAATAAGGGGAGAAACGATCGATTGGGTTACTTAATGCAAGAATGGGTAACGATACATAGTTACATACTAATGTCATTGTGTGTGCTCTTGTTGACAATTTTTGTAGGGAACGAGCAAGCCTTGTATTTGTGGGTTTTATTTTATGTCATCATTTTGGTTATAAAGACCTATTCATTGTAAATGAAATTGTAAATGTGCTCCTATACATACATACATACATATACATACATACATACATATACATAAATACATACATAAAAGGTTGACCTATTCGGGATTGTATGGTAAACTCTTGTTCGTGTCCCAGCAACTTGTACAGTTTGTGTACACCACAACAAAATTATAATCATAATCCCAATCGCAATCGAACATCATTAGTAACAGATGTTGAGTACATGATCTAGTTCTGTCTGTAAGCAATGTAGCTCGCCAGTGCCACCAATGGAGCCACCCTTTCCCTGATCGAAACCCGACAAGTGATCTTGGGCGTTCTGGTTCAACCTTTTGCAACAATGTCCCTCGACCTCTCAATCCCCATAAGTTTCGGGTACATTACCTTGTCAGACACTAAATCCTTCCTTGCAGTCTTGCCCCGTTCCCGAGAGGAATTGGTAACGTCTAATATGTCGTCCATTACTTGGAGCAACAATCCAATGCACCTTGCGAACTTCCTCAACTTCTCCACCTCATTGTAAGATTACCCTCCCAAGATCGTCCACTGAACTACAGAACTCTCTAGCAGTGCAACGGAGTTGTACATGTGGTTGAATTCAAGCTTCTTCAACCCGACATCCGTCAGGCCTTCAGAGCATATATTGACCACCTGCCCGGCTACCAGCCCTCGTTGGATCAAAGATATGGTATGAATAATCTCTACGGCACAAGCAGAAGGCATGGAACAGGATTACGTTCCTCCCACCAACTCACGACGGCAATACAGAGGACCGACCTAACCTTCCTCCCGCCGGCGAGCAAGTAGTACCTCATCGCCCCGTGGCGACCTCGGCAATACAGCCGAGTCCAGCGCAGCATGACCAAATTGGCCTTCTCCACCATGTAATCCCTCGAAATCAAAACCCGGTTTCAACATTCCCTCCTCACTTTCTGTCAGTGTCTCTCTTCCCTAGTGAGGGCAGAGGAAACGAGGAAGGACGTCAATCGGGCCCTCACTCGTTTCGAGGAGGGAACGAGCAGGGTGGCGTAACACGGATGAGTTCGAGAGACTGTTGGGCTATTCTCTCCTATGTGAGAGAGGCTCATGCCCGTGTTTTTTCATACAGATAAAGCCCGAAGCCCTCAATATTCTCAAGACCTTTGGTCTTCACAACCTTTGATATTCTCACCAACCTTAGATATTCTCGAGACCTTTGTCTTCCCGACCTTTGGTATTCTCATGACCTTCGGTCTTCTCGACCTTTGGTATTCTACTAACCTTCGGTCTTCTCAAGACCTTTGGTATTCTACTAACCTTCGGTCTTCTCAACACCTTTCGTCTTCTCCTATTGTGCGTATTAATAAAGCACATGACATTGTAAAGAAAGACAATGATCATTCGACAAAAAAGTAGCAAGGTGAGGGGGAGATAACCAGAAGGAGAAGTGATTCCGGATTTTCGCCTTTGCTTAGTTCAGCCAGCGAGACGTTCATAGCCGGAAAGAGAAGTGATCCCGGATTTTCGCCGTGGCTTATTTCAGCCCGTTCGACGTTCAAAGCCGGAAGGAGAAGTGATTCCGGAGTTCCGCCGTGGCTTATTTCAGCCCGCATGAAATTCATAGCCGAAAGGAGAAGGAGATTCCGGGATTTCCGCCGTAGCTTTGTTCAGCCTGCACAACGTTTACTAAAATGGGAGTTGTCGTCGACGGCACCACTGGAACTTCATGAAATTTTGAGGGAGATTCCCGACTCGAAGTTCTTTATGTTGAACGGTGGAGATTGCCATTGAAGTTTCGTATCCGGCGTTACTGCCCAGTTTCTGATTCGACCATATTCTGGAGTTGTCAATTTCAGTTTCTTCTATTTGAATTGTTAGGCGTATGATTACCAAAATGAGTTCTTCATGTTACGCTGAGTAGAGAAGAGGTTTATGTGCTGACTACTATTGCTTGAGAAGAACACTTATGTACCCACTTCATTGGTGATGTAGTGGAAGTTTTGGTAGTGCATCGGGCCGTGGTTTACTCCTCATATTGATGAGGTTTCCTTGTTAAATTTTGATGTTGTCCTTGCTGTTGATTGCTTGTTTTCGCTGTGAGCATTTTGTTCTAGCCTTTAGGAAGTCATTTGACTAATTTCGATGTGTGTTAGTTCGTGTCACATCCCATCAGAGACTTCGATGGTATTCGGCCATGATCTCAAGCTGACGAGTCTTATACCACCCAATCAGACAAATGACGACCCCTCCCTGAAGGTAAGGGATAAATGTAGGAACGGAATGGATTTGAGGAGTGATACGGGAAATGTGTCGGTGGGGATGTCGGAGAGAATATGCCTTGCAAAAGTGGAAAAAAATATTTTTTGAAATAGGGTGATATGTTTTAAAATTTCTAAAATAGTATTTTTAATCGAGTGTTAGTAATCTCAAATTCACCTTAAAATTTTGAGAAATTTGGTGTTAACACCGAATTTTCTCCGAAGGGGCCGAATTCTTGGTGTTTCAAACACCGAAATCTTCACTTTTTTAGTTAAACTAAGTATTAAAAATATCAAATTCTTTACCAATCGAATATAATGTTTTAACACCAAATTAAGGGCATGAATTTTGAAAATTATCGTGCTATTTTATGAAATATTTTACCGTCGGATGTTATTTTAGATCGTAACCCTGTCGAAGGAGTGCAAATGTTTGGATTAAAATGAGGTGGGAGAAAAAATCCTGAAAATAATTTCTAAGCAATAGGAAAATGCGACTTTCTATTAAGAAAAAGGTATTCTTTTCTTCTTTACATTTATATCTTTAATTACTCCGTCTATTTTTAATATGACTCGTATTAGATGGATTCCGTATAAATGCCTGACGTGGATTAAACGGAGTTCAACGTGGCTTGCTCTTTTAGATGTCAACCTGGAAATTAAATTCATCTTCGGACATGGATGAATTAATAGGCAGTTAGAGAAGTGTTATTCCCGAAATGCCCTGATCATATGACATGCCCTAATGGAAGCCGAGGCCATCCGGGGAAGACGGAAGAGTGACAAATCGAAAGACCCGAGAGCCATAATTGAAGGTAGGTGACAATCTCTTTGTAATTGAAAATAGTGAATGTGAATGCAACGAAATATTCGTTAACTCTGTCGTTTCGAGCTCGAGCATGGGAATGCGAGTTTACAACCACGATGGCGGTTGCATTGTACAAATCTTTTGCAATTGCATCTAATTGATGTTAATAATGGTTTTCTTAATGAAGATTTGTAAGAAGAAGTCTGTTATACTAAGAGGGGGGTGAATTAGTGTTAATCTCCAAAATTGGATTTTAACCCTTTTTTGTTTTACCCTGCAGCGGAATGAAAAGCTTCTGTTAAACAGAGCCTGTAAGTTTCTGTAAGACAGAACGTTTGATTGTGTACGCAAATTTGTTTGATGGACACAAGGATTTTTATAGTGGTTCAGCAAATTGCTTACGTCCACTCTTCACCCAGATATTTGGATGGTTTCCACTCAAATGTATCTCAGTACAAGTTACACAAGTGATAGCAACTAAAAGCAGACCCGTAGGTTCTGTACAATAGAGGCTTGAGTGGCAGATCACAGACCAGAAGGTTCTGTACCGTAGAGGTTTCTTACGAAGCACAAACACTGAGGTTCTGTACTATAGTAACTTAGGCTTAATACAGACCAGAAGGTTATGTATCGTAGAACTTTAGGCACAACACAAACCCGAAGGTTCTGTGTCGAAGAAGGTAAGGCACAATACAGACCAGAAGGTTCTGTATCGTAGAACGTTAGGCACAACACAGACCAGAAGGTTCTGTGTCGAAGAAGGTAAGGCACAATACAGACCAGAAGGTTCTGTATCGTAGAACGTTAGGCACAACACAGACCAGAAGGTTCTGTGTCGAAGAAGGTAAGGCACAATACAGACCATAAGGTTCTGTATCGAATGTGTTAACCTTCTATAGCACAGATCAAGTGATTCTGTACTAGAGACGTCAACCTTCTATATAATAGATCCAAGGATTCTGTATCACAGAAGGTATAGCACAGACCGTAAGGTTCTGTACCGAGTATGTCAATCCACAACAGTAGGTTCTGTATAGGAAATGACTTAATTGAAAAGCACAGATCTGAAAGATTCTGTACCAAGGGTAGTCGACCTTCTACTGAACAGACCGTGAGGTTCTGTAGTAAAAGTGACAAGGAAAATGCATGCACAGACCCGTAGGATTCTGTACTACAGAGAGTTGTACAGACCGTGAGGTTCTGCACTAAAGTAGATTCAGACCTGAAGGTTCTGCTCTACAGGAGGTTGTACAGATCCGAAGATTCTGCACTACAGGAGGTTGCACGCGTTAACGTGACTAACAAGGTAGCAAATGCGCAATCCCTCAAGGATAACGACTTCGTGGCGTACCCCATGCGAGTACGTAGCGAACCCTACGCAAGTAGACAACGTTCCCTTTGTCTTAGGGTGGACATCGTATCCTTTGTCCTAGGATGAACAGCGTGCCCTCTGTCCTAGGGTGACAGCCTTCCTCCTGTCCTGAGGTGACAGCGTTCCTCCTGTCCTGAGGTTGAACAGCGTTCCCTCTGTTCTGGGGTGACAGCCTTCCTCCTGTCCTGAGGTGACAACCTTCCTCCTGTCCTGAGGTGACAACCTTCCTCCTGTCCTGAGGTGACAACCTTCCTCTTGTCCTGAGGTTCCTGCACACAGAGCTCTACACAACAGAAACTGGTTAGTCCCTCACCTTCTGTGCTCCCGAGGTTCAGCTCTTCTCTCCGACCTGCCGCACGTTGATCACACGACCTCCAGCCGTGCCTCCAGTCAACGTATCCTGCAGCTTCCAGTCGAGTCCCTCGAGCCCCCCGAGTCACTCTCCCAAAAGGTTTCACCAACGATGCAGCTTCCGCCGGTAGTGCTCCTCGTGTGACTAACTCGAACGAATGAAAGAACTAAAGCTCAAGCACACGCTCTCTCTGGACAGAATAGAATGGGAGAAAAGAATTGTTTTTTAATGGGAGAGGGCGTGGCTTTTTATACATAAAGCCTAAGAAGAAAATATAAATGGGAAAAGATAAAAACGAAATCTGCAAAACAAGAAATTAAAAGTTAGTTTACAAAATAAACAAAATGATATACACGTGCATACATTCAGCAAGGAAGATAATCATATCAAAATAAAATAAGAATATGATAGTTTCCCTAAATAATGCAGCACAGAAGGTATCGTAGAAGGTTCTGCTCGATAACCTTCTACAAATGGATCAAAGATTTATTTCCATTAGGGTAATAATTCGTTCCATCATGTTAAAGATACATAGGAGGACGCATCTAGACAGGTGGTAGTGATAGGTTTGCAAATAACGGTCGTATAGTGGTCAATTAAGCTTACAGAAGCCTGTAGACCGTCTAGTAGAACCTTTCCATATATAGAAGATATATTTCTTTTACAAGAATTAATATCTCCAATATGATTTCTTGGAAACCAAATCGTGGTAATTTGATCAGATAAATATCTTAATCAAATTAAGCATATTTCGTAATTAAATAATTGATAACTAATTATTTAATTACAAAAATAATTCATACACAAAGCCCTTAACATAAGAAGCTTCTGTAGAATAGTATGTTTGACCTTCTGTAGTACAGAGGGTCAGGCTCATCATCAAAGCCAAGAATGTTCGACCTTCTATGGTACAGAGGTCTGGCTCATCATCAAAACCTTTTCCAACAATCTCCCCCTTTTTGATGATGACAAAACATTCATCGTTGAGGGAAATATGTTTGCAAGAACTCCCCCTAACTCCCCCTAAATAGATGAGAGTATGAGTCTCGCGTTTTTACAGTACCATAAGGTTCTGTATAACAGAGCATAGAAGCTTCTGTTATGAAGATGGTTGTACAGAGCACAAAGGCTTCTGTGATTAATACAGAGCGTGAAGCTTCTATATATAGCCCGACAAAAATGATGGTATTTCATTTTTGCACTCCCAGCAATAGTGACTTTGTTAAAGATCACGAATCGCATTCCCTGTAGAAGGTTGCGATTATGAGCTGTATCAGTCTCATAGGCTTCTACCCCGTAGATGGTATAGCCCTCTACGACCCATATAGTTATAGAAAATCAAGGATTTTTCTATAACCAATACAGAGCAAGGTACTCCCCCTCAACACAATTTCTCCCCATTTTTATCATATCAAAAAGAAGTTGAATGCAGGTTGATAAAGAGTAAGACTCATGCAGAAGGTATGACATTACGTTCATAACCAACGTACAGAGGATAGTTTCAATTCTTGCAGAGGGTAGAACAGAGAGTTCAAAACCATCATGCAGAATATGATGCAGAAGGTATGACAGAAACTTCAAATACCATTCATGCAAAGGAGTTGTGTCCAACAAATTGGCACTTATTACAATCTAGAAGACCACAGAAATCAGTTTTTGGTCTAGCTAGAAATGCATAAAGGAAAAAGAAACAGCAACTAAGGAGATCACTCCTTAGACTCAGCAGAATCCTTTTCCAGAAGTTTGCGCACAAGCTTGTCCTGGCGTTCCACTAAGCGAAACAGGTCAGTGACCATTCGCTAAAGGACGTGGATGTCTTCCCCAAGATTGAGGAGAGCAGTGTTATCCACAGGGACTTGAGCTTCAGCAGATGATGAAGGACGTCTCCGACCAGCAGGCTTAGCAGCAGAGGGTCGAGCAGAAGATGCATCAACATTTTTCTTGGCCTCCAGAAGCTTATCCTCATCATCACGCGCAGAATCCTGTGACTTCCCTTTCAGGGTCCAGGTAGAGCCCTTCCTCACATAATGCATGCTGGCTATAATTTGTTGTCCAAAAGTGCCAACTTTTCACTTTTCTTGAAAAGTAGAAGCATCAGTAGAGACACGAGCTAATTTCAGAAGGCTGGCGATTACCTGGCCATAAGGGAGAGCTTTCCCAGCCGTATTGCAGCATCTTTTCATGTGGGAGAACACCAGCAAACCAAGATTAAAGGGAATGCCCTTCAGGATATGAGCCATCAACGTCGCATCATTGGAGGTGATGGTGTCGATGCTCCCAGTTCTTGGCAGAAGGCAGAACAGAACCACGCGATGCAGAATGCGGGTTTTGAGATCCAACTTGGTGGACTCAAGGTACTTGGTCGCATTGACCTTCTGTCCCAGAATGATGCTATAGGATTCTTCTTTTCCCATGTCCATCAGAGGATCATATTCCTCACAGCAGAACAATTGATTCACATCATGGGCAGAGAATACCAGTGTGACCCCTTCAATGACTGTCTTTATGAACTTGGCATGCGGGCCCTGTTCATGGAACGTGATGTTCGCATAGAACTCTCTCAAACGAGAGACAGGCAGCTCTGCATAGGTCTCACAGAAGGTTCTCAAACCGATTCTATCCAGCAGAGGGGCAATATCAAGTCCATTAGCCGCAAACCAGTTAAAATCGATCCGCTTAAAGGTGGCAATCTGCCTACCCGCAGCATCACATTTAGGCAGTTTATCATCGGCCAAAACAGTTTCAATCTCCTTCTTAGAGACAAGAGGATTTACCGGAAAGATATACGAATCCAGGTCCTCTGCGAAGGTGTCCTCAGGAACAAGTTTCTCTGGGGACTTGGTCTTTTTGGCAGCCATATCAATGATAGAGGTGCTGACCGTCTCGGGCTCTTTCCGTTTCAGCCTGGTCCTAGAGGAGACTCCTCCGGGTTTCATGGCATCATGGAGAAGTTTTTTGGTAGGAGTGGCCGCAGGCTTCTGCGAAGCCTTCTGAAGCTCAGGGGCTACTCCTTTCAGCTTGAGATCAGGAGAGACAGTGACGACCGGAGTAGGAACTTCCGTGTCAGCCTCACCAGGCACATCATCAGCAGGGGGGATCTCCACCACCTCATCAGACGCGGCAATCTCAGCAGTATGGGTGACAGGGAATGTATCACTTGTCGCAGTAGAACCTTTGACAGAGGCCTTAGGAACAGAGCACTCAGGCACAGAAGGCTCAGAGACAGAGGGTTCCACCGTCATGACGATCGAAGGGTCCTTCTGGGTTGTATCTTCCACGGAGACTTGGACTTTTGAGGGCCCTTCGTCTGTGGAGATGAGAGGCATGCCATCGAGAGTCTCAACGGCAGCAATGGTCTGGTCCTTCGCAGGAGAGATGAGTTTCTCCGGCGAGGAAGGGGGTGGAGTCCTGCCCGCAGATGATGCAGGCTTCTCCGATCCAGAGGCGCGAGCCTTCTTTCTTCCGGCCTTATCCTTTTTCCTCAGGGATTTCACTTTGGGTGCCATGGACACAGAGAAATCGAAAGTTTCGAGGTTAGGGCAAGAACAAGGAAGTTTCAGGGTTGAAGATGAAGTGTGAAGAAGGAGAGTCACGGTTAATGATTTTAACCAGCCTCCGAATGCCTTCTTTTTGGGAAGAAAATATTCTCCCGCCCAAAATACTCATGATTTTGATTTTTCAAGACGAAAAACTGTCATTTCATGAATGACATGCATCAGAATATATGGGGAATATTTGTTTCCTTATTATAATAGGAAAACTGACGGTTCTGCAACGCAGAAGGTGGTTTTATAACCTTCTGTTGCAAGCTTCTTCAGTGTAGAAGAGTCAAATATTATGGATATTATATCCAAAATATATTATTAGGATTATTAATTTCCTAATAGAAACGATATTGATCATAACAAATATTTTATTTGATTTTGATTATATCTAAATATTTTATTGGATGATAATTGATATCTCCAGACGTAAACTTCCAATTAATTGGAAATTACCAAAGTTAGATTTAAGGTATACATATCGTTATACCTTCTATAAGATAGATGGTGAAATTCAAGCTTCTATTGTATAGAAGGCTAAAAATTCTACCTTCTATAGTGAAGAGTACAAGCATGTACCTTCTGTAGAGTAGAAACAGAAGATTATACCTTCTGTAATGAAGTGCACAAATAAATGTACCTTCTATATGACAGAGTGTAGATGATTCTACCTTCTAGCATGAAGTGTACGAAAGTGTACCTTCCGTAGTAAGTTTTTGAAGTTCTTACATAATTTATTGTCTTCTGAAAGACATTAAAGAGGATGGCAAATTCCTAATTCACTTCTGAAAAAGAAAAATTTTTCTTTGTCCAGAGGTTTAGTAAAGATATCAGCCAATTGGTGTTCAATGTTAATGTATTCCACACTAACAGAACCCTGTTGTACATTATCTCTCAGAAAGTGATGTCTGAGTTCGATATGCTTCGATCGAGAGTGATACACTGGATTCTTAGCTAGGCTAATAGCACTAGTATTATCACATTTGATCGTAATTTTTGTAAATGAGAGACCGTAGTCCTCAAGTTGTTGTTTCATCCACAACAGTTGTGCACAGCAGCTTGCTGCAGCTATATATTCAGCTTCTGCAGTGGAGAGGGCAACAGAAGTCTGCTTCTTGGAAAATCATGAAATTAACATGTTTCCCATGAGCTGACAAGTACCACTTGTACTTTTTCTATCTACCTTACTTCCTGCGAAGTCTGCATCAGAATATCCAATGAGATCAAAATTTGATTTCTTTAAATACCAGATGCCTAGGTTCATAGAACCCTGTAGATATCTAAAGATCCTCTTGACCGCAGTCATGTGAGATTCTTTAGGTGCTGATTGAAATCTAGCACAGAGACACACACTAAACAGTATGTCAGGTCTAGAAGCTGTAAGGTACAGAAGAGAACCTATCATGCTTCTGTAGAGCTTACTATCCACTTCTTTACCGTTTTCGTCTTTGTCCAATTGAGTATTTGTACCCATTGGAGTAGACAAAGGTTTCGTACCTTCTAGGCCGAATTTCTTCACAAGCTGCTTAGTGTACTTTTCTTGATGTAAGAATGTACCTTCTGCAGATTGCTGAATTTGTAAACCAAAGAAGAACGTAAGTTCTCCCATCATGCTCATCTCAAACTCACTTGTCATGAGCTTGGAGAATTCATCACAGAGCGTTTCATCAGTTGATCCAAAGATAATGTCATCGACATAGATCTGAACAACAATGAGATGATTGCTTCTGTGTTTGAGAAAGAGAGTAGTATCTACTCTTCCTCTATTGTAGCCCTTTTCGACAAGGAAGGTGCTAAGTCTCTCATACCATGCTCTAGGAGCCTGTTTAAGACCATATAGAGCTCTGGAGAGTTTATAGACGTAGTTTCTGTGTTGCAGATCCTCGAAACCAGGAGGTTGACATACATAGACCTCTTCCTTGATTTCTCCATTGAGGAATGCACTTTTTACGTCCATTTGGTACAACTTAAAGTTGTTAAAACATGCATAGGCTAATAACATTCGTATTGCCTCGAGTCGAGCTACAGGAGCAAATGTCTCATCAAAGTCGATACCTTCTTGTTGAGAGTATCCCTTAGCAACGAGTCGGGCCTTGTTCCTCACAATAATGCCCGACTCATTTAGTTTGTTCCTGAAGATCCATTTAGTTCCAATGATGGAACGATTGTCAGGTTTAGGAACAAGTGACCACACTTTGCTCCTTTCGAATTGATCAAGCTCCTCTTGCATAGCAAGTATCCAATCTGGATCGTTTAGAGCTTCATCGATATTCTCTGGCTCTTTCTGTGATAGAAAAGCCGAGTGTTCATAGAAGGCGTTTACAGAACGTCTTGTCTGTATGCCTCTGTTAAGATCTCCTATGACTTGGTGTATAGGATGCCGTCTTTGATAAAGAGCAAGTGCTCTAATATCACTTTGCTGATTATTCTGAGAATGTTCTCCAGAATTATCATTCGTTTGTTCAAGGTTATTTTTAGACTCTTGAACAGAAGGTTCACCCTTCTTTTTCGTAGAGGGTGGAATTTCTACAGAATCTTCTGTAGGTTCTAGAGATATAACATCTCTTGTATTGATAGTAGGAAGGTCATTAATTTTTACATTAATAGACTCCGCTATAGTAGAAGTTCTTTTGTTTAGAACTCTATAAGCTTTGCTAGACAAAGAGTATCCAAGAAAGATGCCCTCATCTGTCTTAGCTTCGAACTTTCCCAAATTGTCCTTAGAAGGTCTCAAGATAAAACATGGACTTCCAAAGGAGTAGAAATAGGATATATTCGGTTTTCTTGCCCTGTATAATTGATAGGGAGTTTTCTCAAATATGGGTCTGAGTCGAACCCTATTTGATATGTAGCATGCTGTATTAACAGCTTCTGCCCATAGGTTCTGTGGAGCAGAGCTCTCACACATCATGGTTCTAGCCATGTCTATTAGAGTTCTATTTTTCCGTTCTGCTACTCCATTCTGTTGAGGAGTATAAGGAGCAGAAAAATTGTGATCGATACCATGTTCGTCACAGAAAGTAGCGAAGTCATGGTTTTCAAACTCAGTACCATGATCCGTTCTTATAGCTTTTACAGAAGATCCAATTTCATTCTGTAGTTTCTTAGCTAGCTTAATGAAAGTTTCAAAAGCATCGCTTTTGTGAGTTAGAAATTTAACCCACGTGTATCTAAAGTAGTCATCAACTACAATTAGACAGTACCTTCTACCGCCGACACTCTGAACTCTAGTAGGTTCGAATAGATCCATATGTAGAAGTTCAAGAGGTTGAGAAGTAGAAACTTCATTCTTGGATTTGAATGAAGATTTAGTTTGTTTTCCAAGTGAACATGCTTCACAGAAGCTGTCATGCTCAAAACGGATATTGGGTAATCCCTTAACCAAATCCTTTTTCACAAGCTTGGATAACAATTTGAAGTTGGAATGTCCCAACCTTCTATGCCATAGTAGGCTTTCATCTTTGACTGACAGAAGGCAATTTTCTGTAGTACAGAAGCTATTCTGAGTCAAGGTATAGATGTTCCTCTTACGAGTCCCAATGAAGCGAACTTCATTGTTCAGGATTCCGGAACACTTGTCTTGATCAAAAGTTATTTTATAACCTTTGTCACAAAGCTGACTAATGCTCAGCAAATTATGTTTGAGTTCTGTAACCAACAGAACCTCATCGATGACCATGGAGTCAGAACTTCCAATGGTACCTTTGCCAATGACAGAGCCTTTGCTATTGTCTCCGAATTTAACCGACCCTCCACATTGTAGAGTCAGTTGAGAGAATTTGGATGGGTCTCCGGTCATGTGCCTGGAGCATCCACTATCCAGATACCATTCACTTTCAACAGTTTCTGTTTGAAAGCAGGTAGTAAGTTCATTTTGAGTTTCTGTGTGAGTTGTGAGGCACATTTGTGCTTCCTCATCATCAGAATCATCAAGTTCTGCCCAAGAAGCTATTGCTTTCTTGAACTTGTGTTTAGGAGAAGGTTTCTCCTTTTCTTTAAGTAAAGGACATTCTATACTGTAATGCCCTTTCTTTTTGCATTTATAACATGTGACGGATTTTGGGTCCATGTGATTTTGGCTTTTCTTATTAAAGCGCTTTTTGGAGGCGAACCGCAAAAGGCGTTTAGCTATCATTGCGAGTTCATCATCCGAATCAGCTTCTGCTCATCATCTGAACCTTTTGTAGGTTCTTCTGATGCTCTGAAAGCTACAGGTGCTCTCTTTATATCAGGTTGAGTGGATCTTTCCATCTCATACGAGATTAAGGAGCTCATCAATTGATCTAGTCGAAGAGTGGATAGGTCTTTAGCTTCCTCTATAGCCGTTTTCTTGGCTTCCCATGATTTGGGTAGAGTACGCAGAACCTTTCGAACTAGTTCAGAATTTTGATAGGTTTTGCCCAGATGAGTTAGGGCATCAACTAGAAGGTTAAGTCTCTGGAACATCTGTTCTACAGATTCATCAGCCTTCATAGTGAAATTTTCATATTGGTGAATTAAGAAATTCACCTTAGTTTCTCTTATGTGGTCTGTCCCAATATACATGGTAACAAGTTTATCCCAGATTTCCTTGCCCGAAGTGCAAGTTGAAACTTTGACGAATTCACCTTCTGACATAGCATTGAACATCAAATATTTTGCCGTTTTAGTGAGTCGTCTCATCTTAAGGTATTCCCGTGTAGGATGACCTTCTCGATCAAATCGTTGGTTCTCTGGTATAGAAGGGGGACCATCTTCTATATAAGACCATAAATCTTCGTCAATAGCATCAACAAATGCGCTCATACGAATTTTCCAATATGCAAAATTCTTACCATCGAAAATGGGAGGATCCCCAACATGTGGTTTAGGCACATTATAGTTTTCAGCCATGTGTTCGATTCGTATAGAGTATTATGCTTCTATAGAATAGAACGTTGACGAATAGAACCTCAACAAAGAAGCAAGCTTCTGTTGGGTAGAAGTCAGTCGTCAAGTTAACAATCAGGCCTCTGTTAAACAGAGCACGAGTGTCAATATGACAGAACTGAGAATTTGCTTTCAGGTGGCAGTTGTTGAATTCTCGCAGAGCAGCAGGCTTCTGCAGAACAGAAACAAAATGCCAAATGTGATATTTACAGAAAGTATGCTTCTGTAGAATGTACCGTTTGCTTATACAAAGTAGAGCAACAAATCGTTTCTCACATAACAAGGTGCTTCTGTGGAACAGAGGTTAAATTCTGATAGAGCGTAAGCTTCTACAGAATAGAATCGAGTAGGTTTTCACAGAGCTTAAAGCTTCTGTGCAGTAGCGGGTTGATTCTGATAGAGCGTAGACTTCTACAGAATAGCAACAGTCACAGAGCTAAGAGCTTCTGTGGAGAAGAGTGTGTAGCTGGAAAGAGCTTTTCAAGGATCTACAACAAGCAGTTAAGCCTCTGTTGAACCCGCTCTGATACCAATTGTTACACTAAGAGGGGGGTGAATTAGTGTTAATCTCCAAAATTGGATTTTAACCCTTTTTCGTTTTACCCCGCAGCGGAATGAAAAGCTTCTGTTAAACAGAGCCTATAAGTTTCTGTAAGATAGAACGTTTGATTGTGTACGCAAATTTGTTTGATGGACACAAGGATTTTTATAGTGGTTCAGCAAATTGCTTACGTCCACTCTTCACCCAGATATTTGGATGGTTTCCACTCAAATGTATCTCAGTACAAGTTACACAAGTGATAGCAACTAAAAGCAGACCCGTAGGTTCTGTACAATAGAGGCTTGAGTGGCAGAGCACAGACCAAAAGGTTCAGTACCGTAGAGGTTTGTTACGAAGCACAAACACTGAGGTTCTGTACTCTAGTAACTTAGGCTCAATACAGACCAGAAGGTTCTGTATCGTAGAACTTTAGGCACAACAAAAACCCGAAGGTTCTGTGTCGAAGAAGGTAAGGCACAATACAGACCAGAAGGTTCTGTATCGTAGAACGTTAGGCACAACACAGACCCGAAGGTTCTGTGTCGAAGAAGGTAAGGCACAATACAGACCAGAAGGTTCTGTATCGTAGAACGTTAGGCACAACACAGACCAGAAGGTTCTGTGTCGAAGAAGGTAAGGCACAATACAGACCAGAAGGTTCTGTATCGTAGAACGTTAGGCACAACACAGACCAGAAGGTTCTGTGTCGAAGAAGGTAAGGCACAATACAGACCAGAAGGTTCTGTATCGAATGTGTTAACCTTCTATAGCACAGATCAAGTGATTCTGTACTAGAGACGTCAACCTTCTATATAACAGATCCAAGGATTCTGTATCACAGAAGGTATAGCACAGACCGTAAGGTTCTGTACCGAGTATGTCAATCCACAACAGAAGGTTCTGTATAGGAAATGACTTAATTGAAAAGCACAGATCTGAAAGATTCTGTACCAAGGGTAGTCGACCTTCTACTGAACAGACCGTGAGGTTCTGTAGTAAAAGTGACAAGGAAAATGCATGCACAGACCCGTAGGATTCTGTACTACAGAGAGTTGTATAGACCGTGAGGTTCTGCACTAAAGTAGATTCAGACCTGAGGTTCTGCTCTACAGGAGGTTGTACAGATCCGAAGAATCTGCACTACAGGAGGTTGCACGCGTTAACGTGACTAACAAGGTAGCAAATGCGCAATCCCTCAAGGATAACGACTTCGTGGCGTACCCCACGCGAGTACGTAGCGAACCCTACGCAAGTAGACAACGTTCCCTTTGTCTTAGGGTGGACAACGTATCCTTTGTCCTAGGATGAACAGCGTGCCCTCTGTCCTAGGGTGACAGCCTTCCTCCTGTCCTGAGGTGACAGCCTTTCTCCTGTCCTGAGGTTGAACACCGTTCCCTCTGTTCTGGGGTGACAGCCTTCCTCCTGTCATGAGGTGACACCCTTCCTCTTGTCCTGAGGTGACAGCCTTCATCCTGTCCTGAGGTGACAACCTTCCTCTTGTCCTGAGGTTCCTGCACACAGAGCTCTACACAACAGAAACTGGTTAGTCCCTCACCTTCTGTGCTCCCGAGGTTCAGCTCTTTTCTCCGACCCGCCGCACGTTGATCACACGACCTCCAGCCGTGCCTCCAGCCAACGTATCCTGCAGCTTCCAGTCGAGTCCCTCGAGCCCCCGTGTCACTCTCCCAAAAGGTTTCACCAACGATGCAGCTTCCGCCGGTAGTGCTCCTCGTGTGACTAACTCGAACGAATGAAAGAACTAAAGCTCAAACACACGCTCCCTCTGGACAGAATAGAATGGGAGAAAAGAATTGTCTTTTAATAGGAGAGGGCGTGGCTTTTTATACATAAAGCCTAAGAAGAAAATATAAATGGGAAAAGATAAAAACGAAATCTGCAAAACAAGAAATTAAAAGTTAGTTTACAAAATAAACAAAATGATATACACGTGCATACATTCAGCAAGGAAGATAATCATATCAAAATAAAATAAGAATATGATAGTTTCCCTAAATAATGCAGCACAGAAGGTATCGCAGAAGGTTGTGCTCGATAACCTTCTACAAATGGAAATAATCGAAGATTTATTTCCATTAGGGTAATAATTCGTTCCATCCTGTTAAAGATACATAGGAGGACGCATCTAGACAGGTGGTAGTGATAGGTTTGCAAATAACGGTCGTATAGTGGTCAATTAAGCTTACAAAAGCCCGTAGACCGTCTAGTAGAACCTTTCCATATATATAAGATATATTTCCTTTACAAGAATTAATATCTCCAATATGATTACTTGGAAACCAAATCGTGATAATTTGATCAGATAAATATCTTAATCAAATTAAGCATATTTCGTAATTAAATAATTGATAACTAATTATTTAATTACAAAAATAATTCATACACAAAGCCCTTAACATAAGAAGCTTCTGTAGAATAGTATGTTTGACCTTCTGTAGTACAGAGGGTCAGGCTCATCATCAAAGCCAAGAATGTTCGACCTTCTATGGTACAGAGGTCTGGCTCATCACCAAAACCTTTTCCAACAAAGTCCATATGTCAATTCCTCAGGATTGGTGTTGCTTACTACCTACCGCAAAACTGAATACAAAGAGGTTGGTTTGCAAGTTAGAGAATTCTTTATATACAGCTTGAAAAAAACCATACGACAATGCAATTGTAAGCTCATTGCTTGCATTTTACAAGTTGGTATTATGAAGTCTTTTAAGTGTGATCATTTTCTTTTCAAAAGACATGATTCTAAAGCTTTTGTGGTTGTTCTAGTTTACGTCGAGGACATCGCGGTAGCTAATGATGATCAATATGTTATCCCGTACTTTTATTTAGTTCAGGAACATTCATTTTAAACTCAAGGATCCAGGTACATTGACTTATGGGATATGAATAAGCCCGTGAATAAATGTTATATCTCAGTGCAAGTATGCTCTTGACTTGTTGCAAAGACACTGGTTTTTTTTTTAGGTGTTAAACCAAGTTTCATTCTCATATTTTCCAAACAATAAGCTAATTTATGTTGGAAGCCCATCCTTCCTCTTATTTGTGGTTGGTACTCGTCCTAATATTAGATGTCTTTTTTATGTCCTTACGTAGTTCGCGAGCAAACCAGGTAAGGCTCATATGGATGGAGGTTGATTATAAGTTACTTGGCTATATCAAAGGCTCCCCTCCTGGTCCGGGCTGGCTACCCGGACAGTTGGCGTTCTCTTACTAGATATTGTGTATGCCTTGAAAAGTCTTTTAATAAAGAGCTGAATACTATTTCTACAAATGCAACTGAATTCAAGTATCGTGGACTGCTATGGCATTAACCAACCTATTGTGAGCTGGATTGGTTCAAAAAGAAGTTAGCAAGATTTTCATAAGGATCGGATTCATCATCCCTCTGCTCGGTTATTTTATGATAACCAATCAATCTTAAACATAGCAAAAACAAAAACCCATTATAAGCACATGAATATTGATTATGATTTAATTAGAGATAAAGTGCAAGATTGTTCTGTTTGTATTGGATATGCACACACCAGTTATCAAGTGGCTGATTTGCTTGATGATGCTTATTTGCATACTACTCAATTTCAATACCTATTGAGCAAGACAAATGTTAAAAACATTCACATTCATCTTGGGGGGGGGGGGGGGGGGGGGGGGGGGGGGTGGGGTTTTAAAGATGATGGAATGGCATAAGATTGAAATTTTTTAAGTTGTTTAGTTGGTTAAGTTATTACAAGACAATTTTATTATTAACCCTTGGTTAATTGTTGTACATATAAGTTGTAAAACTGATTATTTAGAAACAGTGAAAAGGGTTTAAAAACATGCTATATTTTCCTCCTCTCTCGTCCCCGATTCGGTTCTTTCCATTTCCTTCGATTTCTTGGATCTATGTCGGTAAACATAGCAGAAGCAGAAGGTGGTTGATTAGTAATATGGGCCAAATTGTAAACCAATGTAGAACGGGCTGAGGTTAAATCCTGTAACATGGGATCATGATGTTTTTCTGTAATGGGATCGAAGCCTTGTAATAAAAGGCTTGCACAAAATGTCGTGTGCGGTTGAACAATAACAAAATTTTATTTTTCTCTACTCGATTGTTTCTCTTAGATCGTCACTCCCCATCATCTTCACGGCACCTCCGGTCTTCTTCAGCAAGAAAAATGCAGAAGGAACTCGAGGGTGATGTCAACCGGTAGGACATGAGAGAGGGGTGAGTTTGGGGGTGCGGCGATTGAATTCACTGCCAGTCATGAGCTCAAGCAAGCAAACCTCATGTCACCCTGCCAGCGAATCTCGTCCCTTTTGGTCGGGAAGGGGAGAGTAAAGGTAGGAACTTTGAGGCAAGGGAGTGGATTTGGGTAGTGAAATGGGAAATGCGTCCGACCGTCGGTCGAATGACTGTGGAGGACAAATGTTTCTGTTCGAATGAGGAGGAATGGCGGGAACGCCATCTACGGAAAGATGAGAGCAATGATAGGAGTTGTTGCAGATCTGTTTGGGATTCAGGACATGGTATTTTCTTTCTTTCTCCTCTTGTGTGATTTTCATCCCAGCAGGAAACACTGGTTTCCTTCCTCTCTTCTCATCATGTGTCTAGTAGATACGGAAGAGGAGGAGAGGGTCCATCTAGGGGATTATGCCCCAGAGCCGAGCGCCGTGACGGGGAGAATTCCTCCAGTTCTTTCTGATGGTGCAGGACGATGAGCTTGTGCTACGATGTATGTCCAAGTGTGACTCAGTGCAAAAGGAGCGGATGGGCGATATTAGCCTGACCTGACCCCGAAGCACATGTAGTTACTTGGAAACGTCACGGTCCTTTTGGATAACCGAAGCTGCATGCACATATAGATACAGGAAGTCGAGATAGTTCATGACACGACCCTAAGGCTTCGGCTCAAATTATTATTATAGTTTTGCTTGATAAAGGTATGGTCTATTTTAACATAAAACCAAATGAGGGGAAGAAGAGTTGTGGTCCTGTTGGGTTCACCTGGGGAGACGACACCTGTCCGGGCCATGTTAAATTGAAGTTATATGGCCGACTTGTCATTTTCAATTCTCCAACAGCCTCCTCTTTTCTAAGGGTGGGAAAAAGGATTCGAGGGTCAAGCAGGAGATAATGACAACACAGGCGGCTATGACATTTTTTTAACATATAATTAACATAATCACCAATTAACTTGGAGCTTTTCTTTCTAGAAAGTCGAGTGACCTCCCCTAGGTTAGCTAAAAAGAGACGAAGAGGGTTTGTATAAGACGTGAATGGCATGGCAATGTCAATCTGCGTTTACCTTCTCTTTTTCTTTGCCCCCATTTTGTTTAAGTGCAGAGGAAGGGAAACAAAACTTAAAATTACAAGTGACAGAAGAAGAAGGCGGAATATGAACACTCCCATTTTCCTGTCCACACACAGACACTTTGTGAGAGTTTGGCCCCCCCACAACTGACCTTTGTCATAATCTAAGCTGCATTGTCGTCTGCATCATCACTTCCGGGGAACAACTACTGCTACTACCAGAATGAACGTGATAAATATACAATACTTATTGAAACTATGTCTACAACTCAAAGTTTGCGAATTCCCATACGAAGGAATGCGCAACCCCTGACGTAATCTCAAGCCTCCCCTCAATTATAAAGAAAGAAGAGAGGGAGAGAAGGGTGACGTGAGAAAGAACCCCAAAATAAAGGGTTTCGTTTTACTAATCAAGCTTTCTCGAGCCACTCATTACCCGATTTGTTTGTGTAACCCTTTTTTATATATATATTTTTGCCCCCCCCCCCCCCAGCCAAAAATCCAAGGGCAATTGCGCCATTTAACACGCAATCATATGGTTCCTCCTCCCTTCTTCTTCATTGAGTCTATTTAATATTGGACAAGCCACACTCGACCCTGTTTGTATCTTCTTCCTTCGGCTTGCTCTTCATACTCCCACCACTTCATCTCCCAAGGTAATCTCCAATGACCATGATCCGTAATGCGACAGACGGAAGCCTCGCCCTCATCTCCCGGCTATACCCTGGCCTCTACAACCAGCCCCCTCCTCAGCACCCTAGAGGTCCATCTATGATTTACCTCATTCCGTGCCTTAACCGCCTTGGGGTGTTTTTGTTCTCATTTGTTCTGACTTGGGATTTTGGTTTCTTAAGAGACGAGGCCGAGGAGACGGAGGAAGAGGAAGGCGGGAAACCATGGTGGGATCACGGGGATGAAAAAGAGGAAGCTAAGCCCGGAGCAGGTGAACCTCTTGGAACAGAGGTTCGGAGATGAGCACAAGCTTGAGTCCGAGAGGAAGGGCCGGCTTGCTGCTGAGCTGGGGCTCGATCCGAGGCAGGTAGCCGTGTGGTTCCAGAACCGGAGGGCGAGGTACAAGAGCAAGAAGCTGGAGGAGGAGTACTCGAGGCTCAAGTCCGCTCATGAGAGCGTTGTAGCCGAGAAGTCCCGGCTCGAGAACGAGGTTAGGAAAATAGAATGTCTGAAAATATTTTATGATATGGAAAACATTACGATGATTATTTATCTACCTTCTTTTTTATGCAGGTGATAAAGCTCAAGGAAAGGCTGGCGGAAGCCGAGAAGGAGTCCCGCCGCGTGTCGGGACTGCTCGATGGACTTGGCTCCAGCAACAGCCCGAGCTCGTCAGTTACGGTGAACGGAGCAATGGGCCAGCTGGCAACGTCGTGGTGGACCAGGGACTATGTGTACGAGGACGTGTTATTCCCGGAGACGGGCTGCCTCATGATCAACGGGATGGACTGGGGTTTTTGATGTAGTTTTATCACAAGTGAATGCGCCGCGGTAATGTCTCTACTGTAAAATTCAACTAATGTGACATTATCTAGTCGTATTTAATAGATTTAACATCTAGCCGGCTTGAATGTAGTCACGTAAAAAATTTTCCCCCTTTTTTCTCTCTAAATAACTCATTTCATGTGTTTTGTGACGACGACACCTAATTCAGATCGTATCGTGATTTTGTTTCGTATAATATTTTTCCTCCTAGGAAAGACAGGAACATATTCCATGTCCGCAACCATGAAAGGCCTTTGGACCACCTACGGCCGCCTCTCGTTTCGACACTACAACACATTTCTCTCCTCACCTCTTAAAGAAACAAGTAGATAAATAGAAAGTGGAGTATTAATTAGTCTGGACGTGTGTTTTTTCATCCCATAAGTATCATTAGATCAGAACAAGTGGGATTAATTTAGATTATATGACCCAAGTCAGGAACGCCGTGCTCTCTGATCGACCATGTGGTCGAAGTTGTTGATTAAGGAGAGAGTTTAGAAGGAAGGATTCAACTTGTAATAATAAAAGAGAAATAATAATAAAAAGAACAAGAAGAGGAAAATATGAACGGGCATGAAGCAGCCAGAGAGACCCGACAATCTATTCAGACCCCCATTATTCAGGAATTCGTACATTACGATGGCGAGCTCGTAAGAATCTTTTGCATTTAAATAAAACAAAACAAAATAAAATGTTTTTAAATTAAGTGATCCTTCTTATTATTATTCGGTAACGTTGTACCACAATCGACCTTAATTATCTAAACGCTTAAAGCGTGACATACTTTATATTTTAATCAAATTAGAATGATAAAAAGTGTGTGATGTTAGGGGAGTTTGCTTCTTGGCTGTTTTACTCAATATTATAAGTAATGGCATCAAATTAAGCCATAATTTGAGAGGAGGGGGGGGGTTCGATGAGGGGTTTTAACTGCACCAAATTCGCACAAGATAAAGTTTAATCCCAAAATATACAAAATGTATTGAGATTTTATCATGGGAGAGGAGAGGGTGAAGGGATTGGACGTTCAAAGTGATCAATAACGACTAGGCATTGGGAAGATGATCAAAACAATCAGCAAGCGTAGTTCAATGCTCCCAGCCAAAGGGATGGATGTCCATCGAAGAAGTTCCTGAAAAGTCTGGGAGATGGGAAACAAGTCTTGCTTCTGTTGGGACACAACATGACAGCCATTATTTTTAATCACAAAGGTAGTAGAACTTGATTATAACAAGAAGGGTTATTATTTCAATAATTGGGGTGTGTTTAAAACAAATCCCAAAAAGCAAACAAAAGGAATCCCTCGACCACCACCCCACGATGGGCATATGCCCTATCTATATATAATTAACTGTTCATCCTTATCCTCTCAACTTTGTCCTGTGCTCCCCTTACCTTAACCCATGGTGAAGGTTAAGAAAAGACAAAAACAAAGGGCATCCCCAACTTTGCCCACGAGGATGCTAAGACAAGATTTGACCCGAAGGAAAGGAGATATGAAATCACGATGACCATTCATAGAGTGATTGATGTAAGGGTCCAATTGAGAACTTATTCCCTGATGTGACACGTGTCTATCCAATGGACCTACATGACTTTAAGGGTGGCTGACGTGGAGCAGAGACAAGAACACCACGTGAGTCGAACATTGTACAACCTATAGACTTTAAAAGAGTTGGATCTTCCCCCATTTCTTATTCTTAGGAACCTCCAAGGCCGCCTAAGTAAGAGGGAAGCAGTGACAGATCTTCTCCCCTAAGCTGCTCTAAGTTGAAAGAGTCGAAGTAAATCTCAAATCTAGGAAATTATAAGTGACTTGAGAAAATGATTTCGAGCTCAACCGTGGTGGTTATGCGGGCACGGTAGGAAAGAAAGGAAAACCCGGCATCTGAATAGGATTTAGCCAAAGCTCGATGACTTTTTGGTAATGTTTGGTAATCGTGCGAATGACGTGGATACACGTGGATGAATATAGCGACGTGGACCCAGGTTAGGACAGCATCCGGTAAGACGACACGTGTTCATTTGATGGGAGTTTATTGTTTTGCCCAACTGGGCGTGAAGGGCCGACCAGTCGCTCTCTCCCTCCCTCCCTGTCTTTCTGCAAAAGAGTTAACCACGTCCATTTATTTTAAAAGAATAAGAATTTTTCCTCTTTTTGATTTTGGAAGGGGTATTCCATATTGATTTGATCTAACTTGAGCTTGATCTTTCCCCGAGCAGACCTTCAAAATTAATCACGTCTAAATTTCGAATATAGATATATTTTTTGTTCGTAACCTTTTATACGACCTTAACGTATTTTACTATAATATAACGTGTGAAAATATATAAAATTATTTAAAAAAATAATTTCATTTTCTAAAAAAATTCACGCTTCAAAAAAAATAAAAAAAATCGGTGTTTAAAATATTGCTTTCGTTATAATAAATTGGGGAAATCGATGTCGATTTTAGTCTCACGAGAGGAATTCGGTGTTTCTACCCGCATGAGACACTCTTCTACCTTTGAATGACACCGTTTTCATAAGCCTTGTGGACAAATTTTCATACTAAAAAGTTCTCTTTATATTTGCGAGAGTTACCCCACGTCGTTTATGAAATCATCGAATTTTCTTAATTATGAATTAAAGAGTGTGTTCCCGAAGTTTACAAGACTTTTTAATCTAAACTCCAATTTATAATCAACCCATTTAATCTAATCTTTCTGAACCAACTCTAGTCGATCCCAGTTTAATTTTTAATCCTATGATTAATCTAATGACATCATTCCAGGCAGGCACGAGGTCGGGATGATTCTGCGTTTGGCGGCCTCCCTTCCCGAAGCAACAGGTCCGTGTTTACGCTTCCTTGTTTCTTGTTTCGGGGTTACAAGTCGTTGTAGATGCGAAGCTGATGACAGGTATAGGAAGGAAGAATAGGAAGCTGAATGAGAGAGAGGAAGGTGAGCCAGGAGCTGAATTTCAGCGAGGAGCACGAGCTTGAGTCGCAGAGTAAGGACGCGGGACTGCCTTGCCAAAGCCAAGAAGGAAGTCCATCAGTTGTCCTTGAGGCTCGACGACAGGGGGTCGAGTGCGTTCAACGTCACGGAGCAACTCTCCGTATCGCAGAGGATAATATTGTGGCGAAAAACGCGAAAAAGTTGGACAACCACGGTGGGGAGGGGATACGCGGGACCAGTTAATACTAATGGTATTTTCGAGTGGGCAGAGAATTGGGTAATGGAAAAAGCCCGATGAAGTGACAAAACCCACTTTAAGTCCCATAACGACATATACATATATATATTTCACTGAATCTGAGATGGAATTTAATGTTGCAGTTCGGCTTTTTTTTCTCTCTGTTTTCATTCAATGTATCAGGACGATCAGACAGCCCACTTTTAGGACAGGCTGAGTAATATTTGACCGGCTGTCCCTCCCAAACTTCAGAAGGGTGTAATATGGAAAAATGTCGTGCAATAATTGCATTTGTGAATTAGTTCCGCAGATTCCTTGGACTCATCCACCAACAAGAGTTCTTGGAACACACCAAGAGTTCAAACATGCCCAGAGAGTGAGTCGTGATGTTAACGAATACCGTTAGTCGATAAGAGATTGTTTCGAAATTCCGGATGAGCGGAAGTCAAATTTTATAAGTTCGACTTTTTACGAAAGAAGTCGAAATTGAACTTGGTTTCTTTAGAGGTAAGTTTCAGAATTTCGAAATTATTCACTCTATTTCAGAAATTGTTTTCGAGAACAAAGCCCGTGAGCGATCGACAATCGATTCAATCAACGGGACCGTCGCAGCACAGGAAGATGGAACCGAAGCCGATTTACAAGAAAATGTTTAAATACAATATACATATATATACCAACCAAGAAGAACAAACTTAGAGAAAAGTTGTTCTGCATCTGCAGTTGACTGAATAGAATATCATAATTAGCCTAATGATGACAGGAGGATTATAGCACAACAACAACAGCCTTCACCCAAATTTCATCTTCTTCGGACATTATCGCCGGGGAGAATTTCTGTCACCGGAAGTTGGTCAATGAGGCTGTAATCCCAGATAAGGTGTGTCCATACATCCTCAGGATCTGCATTCAGGAGTTCCTACTACCCATTTCCTTCCCGCTAAACTCCACGCCGGTGCTGAAGGATGCAGTGGCTTCTGCCGTCATACTTATATTAGCACCCCCGATGGAAGTAATGAGAGCCGATAAGCCACTGTTTGGGTTCCCGCTGGCAGCCATGCCTAATCCAAGGAAGTCGAGCGTAGTGTGTTTTGGACCTAACACGGATGAGGTCCCCATCATCAGCTCCTTCAACCCGGAACTGCCATCAGGAATTAACCCGAGCCCAAGTCCACCAGTCGTGATCGTGCTTTTCGTCAAGTCTGCATTACCAGGGGTCCATTGTAAGCTATCCTGGTCCTGAACAGATGAGGCAGGACTGGGGGCGATCCCCAGACCACGAAGAAGCGAAGCGTTCGTTGCTGTCGCGCCCATTTGAGCGGCCTTTTGGAGGAGGGCCGTCGCAGAGAGTGCCGGTTGCGGCGGCGGAGCGTACTGCCGCCGTTCCTGCCCTGCAGGGCCAAAGATTGAGGATGATGATGTGTGGTTGGTCGAGAGGCCGAGCGATATGGGTTCAATGGATGAAGAAGGTCCGAGATCAGAGGGATGCTTGGGCTGGGAAACCACCCGGATCATATCTGTGAAGGGTGGAAAAGACGCTGGCAGGGGACGCTGAAAATTTGCACCTGTTGTTGGGGATGCAAATAACCCCGCTGGAATGCTGTTGCTCATTTTACTGTTGCTGCATGAGCTAGTGCTGCTGCTACTAATTCCTCTGATAACACTGGTCGTCGCTGGCGGCACCTCTTCCATAACTTGAGGAGGAGCCGGAGATTCTTGTAACCCTGAAAGGTTAGCACGGCAAGCAGATCAAACTTGGATTATAGTACCACCAACGATGCATTAGTCCAACCTGATCTCTCTCTCTCTCTCTTTTAAGTTTATTTATAAATCAAACTCAGCCAAAAAGAGAATGAGCAACAAATATCCTATCAGGAGTCTCTTCATCGAACCTCGTTGCTTAAACTTTGATGAAGAAGATGACAAAGTTAACTCACAGACAACAGCCGTCGTCCAAAACAATATGCTCCAATAGAACTCAACAGAAGTTTCAGATAGAACAAGAATTAAGACCAAGAAAAAACTGCTACTATCCAACAAACAATTAGAACCAATTTAGTTGTAAGCCTTGTTTAAGAAAAGAATAACTCGAGTGAACAAGTATCAAACAGACAACAATGCAATGAATAGCAAAAGGCAACTTACCAGCTGCCTGATCAGCCAACAATGATGGCAAAACAGTAGCTGGGGAATTGATGACAGCAGTGGGTGAAGCCAAAACAGGAGGAGAAGCAGGCTTCTGAGGTTTCACGTCGGATTCTGGACCAGGATCACCTGGAGCTGGAGCCAGAACAGGAACCTGAACCTGACCCTGGCCCTGTACCTGAGCCTGAGCTTTCGTGCTTTCCTCAGCCAAAGCATCACAGAACGCCCTGTGTGTGATGAAGCTATCCCTCCTGCAAGAAATAATCAATTGGCGACCCATTTCACAAAACTAGCAGTTGAAATCCTAAGTTTTACCAAACCTAATCTTCTGATAGAGAACAATTAATATGAGATGGGAGAAACACCTCGAGAACAAGGTTCCACAGTCGCACTTATACTCCCTAGTGCCACAAATCTTAGAATGAGCCTTCCAGTCAGACTGTACAGCGTACTTCTTCGAGCACTTATCGCATTTCCACTTCTTCTCACCGTGTTTTCGGCAGAAATGCTTCTTTATCCCCGTCAGATCGCCGAGTGCCCTCGAAGGATCATGATGCACGCAGGATGTCTCTGGACAGACATAGACCTTCTTCTTCACTTCCTGACTCGACCTCTGCCTCAACTTCCAGGGCAGATTATGGCCCCTCCTGTGAAGTTGCAGGTTCTGGTCTCGCTGGAATCCCTTGTTGCAGATTTCACACACAAACCGATTGGTCGCCAACAGGGTCTTCGGAGACAGCGCTATAACCTCCGCGTCCGGATCTGCCGTCCGAATCAGAAGAACAGGAACAGATCCTCATATCATCAAATCAATCGGCAAAAACAAGACTAAACTCGTTGAAAAGGAGGGATCCTTACCGGGCATTCCAGGGAGGTTCCGCTTCTTCTTGGCAGCAGTAGGTGGCGGCTGAGACGGCGTCGGCCGATGATCGCCGGAGGAGGAAACGCTAGCTTCCCCAGAAGCAGTGGATGAATTATCATGCTCCTCAGGCATACCTCAAAAAAAAAAAAAAAAGGCCCCAGGGGTAGAAAAACAAAACCAACTACCCTCTTTTTGTTGTCCCCCCTCCCCACCCCCCTCTATCTGTTGTTGCTTGCTTGACTGCTCCTTGGATTCAACCTAAGGGACAAACAAGAAGTGAGGGCAACATCTGGGGGATTTGCCAAACTATCCTATCCTTCATTTTGGACAATAACCCAACAAAAAACACAGACACGTGATTAAAGAAAAACAAGAGAACTATTATGAGATGTGAGGCAAAAGGGTAAAGGATCCACTTTTGGAAAGGAAAAAACCACAAAATGTTCCCATCTTTCTAGGGTTCCGATCCCCTCCAACCCCACCCCCACTTCTCAGCTACCAGTCAAATTCCCACTTTTTTCCCCATGTAAAACAATTTAGTTTTCTGTCACCCACTTTAAACCTTTTCTTCCTACACCCAACCTACCAGCTCCTAATGACCCGAAGAAATCCCTTCTCCCTCGAATCATCCGGGACACACCCACGACTCATGTTCAATTTCCTGAGTTGAGAAAGAAATCCCACGATGCCCCCCCCCCCCCGCCAACAACCCACAATCACTAAAACTGAGCCAACCAGGTGAATTGCTTCAGAGGAGGGACATGAAGGGGGAAAAGGGGGAGAAGGAAGGGAGGGATGCTGGCGGAGGACAGAAACCCGAAAAGTCAAAAGAGTGACTCTCCTCTCGTTACTGCCCAAAGTTGTCGTCTTTCTTTTCGTCGTTCTACCGTATACACGACGGTTACGTGATTTACTAATTATTATTAAATTTTTTTAATAAATTTTATTAAAAGTTTATCGTTACTAACTAAGTCAACGCGAATTTAGTAAAAAATGTAGTAAAATTTACTAAAATTCGGTCTTCTTTTAGTAAAGTCAACGCTAAATTAGTAAAAAAGTATGGAAAATTTACTACTTTTTTACTGTTCAAAGAAGTTAAAGTTTACTAATTTTTTGCTAACTTTACTAAAACTTTTCTGTTAGTAAAGTCAACTCAGATTTAGTAAAAAAAGTAGTAAAATTTACTAATATTTTTACTAACAATACGTTGACTTTACTAAAAAACTAGTAAAATCAACGTACAATTAGTAAAAAAGCTAGTAAATTTTACTACTTTTTTTACTAAATCTGAGTTGACTTTTACTAACGGAAAAGTTTTAGTAAGGTCAGCGCAAATTTACTAAAAAAAGTAGTAAAATTTACTACTTTTTATTGTGTGAAAGAAGCCGATAAATAGTAATTGTTTCCTAATTCTGGTGTCTTTTTTAGTAAAAAACTCTTATAGTTAGTAAAACTGTTAGTAAAGTCCTATGTTTTTAGCAAATGTTTACTAATTTTAACATGTTTTTACTAAAAATATTAGTAAACTGTTACTAAAAAATGAACGTGTTTACTAATGAATTTACTAATTAGAACAGTGTTTCCGAACCTAACTCCGAACCTATTTTGGATGTGAAATTACCGGTTTACCCTGGTTACTAAACTTATTACTAATTTTGGAGGTCGAAAGTTGTTATTCCTTTCGAAGACTTCTTCCTCCCGGCGATCGTCCCATTGGTCCTCCGCCTTCGCCGTTGCGTCTGTTGTTGCTGATCAAAGTCGGGGCATGTCTTGTGGAAGTGGTCAGGACGACATCAGGTTTGTACTCCGCTTTCGTTTTTGTCGTTGGTTTTCCTGGCATTGCTTCCATAACCCTAATCGTGTAATTGGTAAGTTCCGAAACCTCCAATCCTAACGTTGGAGAAGTTCCGAAACCTGAAATCGCGAGGGCGGTGGTAGTCGTTTGTGGGTTTGTGGGTATTGCGGTTTTATGGGTTTGTGGGTGTTGCGGTTTTATAGGTTTGTGGGTTTTGCGGTTTTATGGGTTGTCCGCTATCGAAACCTGAAATCGGCCGTTTTTCCCTGTTTTTTTTCGTGTGTGATTTGGGTTTGTGGGTTTTGCGGTTTCCTGGAAACCGTCTTCCTTACCATTCACGGTCCGTGGTCCTTCTTTTGATTTGTTGGTAGTCGTCCTCATAGTCGGTGGTAGTCGTCCTGATTTGTTTGGGTCTGGGAACTCGTCGGAGGTAGGCTTCCCAAGGTGTTGTGTGTTGGTAGTCGTCCTGATTTGGCTCAACTTGGTTGGGTATTACTTGGACTGGGTCTGTGGTGTTGTGTGTACCTTGGACTGGGAATGGTTGGGTTTGATTTTATTGGTTTGGTTTAATTTGACGAAAGCAGAAGTGGGTTTGAGTTGGGTCGGTTTATGTGGTTCGCAGCTAATTGGTTTGGCTTTGGTTTTTTGTTTTGTTATGGTTTTGTTATGGTTTGGATTGTGTTTGTTTTCATTTTGTTTGGTTGGAGTGGGGTCCGATCTTCATTTGGTTTGATGTTAATTTGTGATGGATTTGTGATGGATGCTCCTTGGGTTTAAGTTGGTTTTGTTTAATTTTGTTTTGTTTGAGTGGGACTGTAGGAATAAAATGAAGTTCGGTTCGTTTTAGTTATGGTTCGCAGTTTAATTAGCTTCAGTTTAATAGGGTATTTCGTGTATTTGTACTTGTTGGAAAGTGCAGAAATGGAAGGGCATTTTGCAGATTTGGCAGGACAGTTTTCACCCGAGGCACAAGGGCTAGACCTTCCAGAAGCTGGAATTGAAGGCAACACACCTGCTTCTTCTCAAAAGGAGAAGGCGAAGGCTATGCGTGTCTCCAAGGTAACTCCAAAAACATCTTTTGTGAGTGTTGGGAGTATTCCTGATTGTAGTATTGATGGTGTCGCTGATATATTGTTACAGGATTACCTTTATACAAGGTGTAGTCCGCGAAAGTTGTGGGCTGTGCTGAATACATTTAACAATGCCAAGAGGGCTGCCCTGTGTGAGTTAGGATTTGATGGGCTACTGCATCTGGCTAGTTGCAAGTTCATCACAAGGCTGTGAAGTGCCTTCTGAAGTTGTTCGACCCCATTAAGAGAGTTATGGTAACTGACGGTGTGGAACACCGTATGCTCTCTTCGGATGTTGAGGCCCTGATTGGCCTTCCGGCTACGAAAGTCGGTGTCCCGTTTAACGGACACATGGACACCGTCCGGGATGAGCTGAAACAGCATCTGAAGAGGGGTAAGACTTCTCTCAAGTCAGTTGAAAGTAGTATGCTGAGAAGAAATATTCCGGACGACGTATGGAAAGTAGGGGTCGTATTATTCATATTAGGAAGCTACTTGTGCCGCCTTCGACATCGAGAAGGAGTACCTGCTCGCGACACGGGACGTTGCCTCCATTTGTAAGTTTGGTTGGGCCACTCACGTCGTCGATACACTATGTAGTCAAGTGAGGGCCTACAAAGGTCATCACGCGAAGTATATAGGAGGCTGCGTCCATCTATTGCTGGTGAGACTGTATAGTACATTGTTTGTTCGCTTACTGATTGTGTTTGGAGTTATGTTATAATTGTTAACTATTCATTGTTAATGTGTTGGATTTGTGAAACCACCAGTTGTTTTACGCTTGCAAAACAACTATGGAGGAGACCGTGTCAACCTCGACAAGCAGGACTACGCCTTTATGCCAAGATTGGGACGATGACCGCCAGAAATCCGTATTCAGAGTTGCAAATGCTGATCTTGCTGAACTTGTAGGGTTTGTCGTTGTTTTAATGCGTACTAGTGTTTTTAATACATGTCATTTGCTGAAATTCGTAGTAAGTCTATTTACAGGAATCCTGCGACGTCGAAACTAACGCAGAGGAAGAAGAAGACCCTGCGAACGAATATGGGTAGATGGAAATGGTGATGCGCGGCTGAAGGTATGCTTCATTTCGTCTGCTGGTCTGTATCTGTTTACAATTTGGGTTGTTACTTTGATTTGAAATTACTTATTATATGATGTACTTCATAACCAGACCGTGGAACTTTCTGTTATGAGACTTCATGCTACTAATGAGCACATCATCCGAAAATTGGAATTGATTCTCAATGAAGTTTGAAGAGAAAGAGGGCGACAAGGCCATCCCGTTATGCAAGAAGAGCGTGGTAAGTCTGAGGAGAAGGTGGTAGGAGACAAAAACGAAGATCATATACCAGAGGGTGTTCCGGAAGGAGTGACAGAAGGAATGGCTGATGTAAATCCGGCTGATAATGTGTCCGAGCATGAGTCTCCACCTACCGACGATGGTTTGCCGAACATCGACATCAGTGTACCTATAGTCGAGGTAGGCTCCACTATGATGTCGGAGAAGAGCTTGGTTCCGTATCATCCTCCTCAGAAACAACAGAATTTGCCAGAAGGCTCCGACGATTATTCGGACCCGCTTGAGGTACAACTAGCGGAGCTCTGAATAAACTATCTGCATTTGTTGGTGCTTCCGTGAATGAGAGTGAATATGAGCTGAGCATGACTCCATCCGACGAGGGCGTGAAGACGCTGCTGCAAAGGAATAAAGAAAAGGAGAAGAATTCTTATGAAGACGCAGTGGATAAGGAAGGCACCAGCACCCCCATAGAAACAACAAAGGAGAAGGATTTGGCAGGAGAAGAATGTGTTGCAGAATTCGAGGATGTTCCCACCACTAAAGTCGACAAGGAAGCTCCGGTTCCCATGGATACGGATCCGAAAGTTGGGAAAGGTACTCAAGGAGTGACGAAGATGGGGGAAGAGGTCGCACTGCATTTGAAGGTGAAGTTTGCAGACATTTTTGTTGTTAACTCTTTCCAAAGTGATATTGACAATTGATGGTTGCTCCACTATTTGTGACAGGAAAGTGGATCATCGACAACAGCCGTCTTCAATAGAAAGACCACTCGTCGTACGGCCGAGAGGAAGCCGTCCTCATTTAACCGCAGTCTATTTGTCCCGCCAAGCCGGTAACAAGGACAAGAAAGCGTGGACGGTCCTCCATCCCTGAGGTATAAATGGACTACAGCATACCCACTCGTCGTGCCTCGACTGTGAGCTTTATGAGGATTAATGGGTTTATCCATTATTGTAATTTGTCATGGATAAGCACTGCAAAAATACTTCCCAGTGGATGTGCCCGTTAGTGAGCTCAAAACATTTACACCGGCTCAATGGTGTGTCATTGAGTACGCTTGGAATGATGACCGAGACAATAGGTTAGTGTCACTGTCTTCGGATATTGGGATATTGGGATATTGTTTAAGTTTCTTCAACATTTTTTTATGGATATTATTTGTTGCAGTGAATGTCTTTGTATGACCGAGTCCGCACACGTTAATACGCATGCGATGTATTCTCTTATGCCACGAAGATGGATAGACAGCGATGTAAGATTACCTTTTTAATTACTAACCTTAAATGAGGATTAACCCATCTAAGTCGGCGACGCGACTATTCGTTGTTGCAGATTATAGACTTCCACGCCGTCATGCTACAAAGTATCATGGATCCTAAAATGAGAAGGATTTGGTACCTTCCAAGTTGGTTAGGGATAAGTGCTGATTTACATGATGTTCCAAATCCACCAGATGTAGCCTGAACTAACCACGAACAGATTTCAGAATCTTGCATCGATGCAATATCGTGCAACCAAAATGCCCGTCATAACCAAAGCAAGTGCCGCAGCCTTATATGCGCACTTCAAGTCTCACATTGGGAAGAACCATGAAGTGCAGTGTGTAAGCATCCAGTCAATGTAACTGTCTTCGTGCCTATCTCCAGCTACTTATAATTTAGTAATTTACGACCTTTGCCATGTTCTTTGTTTCGTAAACTGAATGTTATGCCCGTTTGTAGATTTTTATTCCGCTTTGCGTCGCGGAATCACATAGGGCATTACAGATTGTGTCATTCAGGACAGAAGAAGTCCTCATAATGGACACAATGTACAAAAAACTGTCCAACGTCGGGGGCAGAGCAGAGCTTCATCATCATGTATTAAAGCTTCTAAGCGTCATTATGGAAGAGAATCGGGTCAAATCAAAGGCAAAAAGGCATCAATTATCAGACATTTCCAGCTGGAAAATAATATATCCGACGAACGTGCCCGACCAGATGGCTGCCAGGAATGAGTACGTCCAACTACATTACCCAATTTTCTTTTCAACTGTATGAACGTAACCAGCCGTTACACATATTATGCATTGTTGTTTCTGCAGAAGCGAATGTGGAATATATGTCATGAAATTCATGACATTGGCTGAACCCCCGTTTGGTGCTGAAGAAGTGGTAAGTTCATTAACTCATTCGACGTAATTACTGTCAAACACTTACAGTCTTTGTGTAGTTAGACCGTATGATCCTACCTGTGTTAGACTGTATTTGTGCTGCAATTCTGGATAGACACTTGGCTTTCTTTTCACTGACAGTTGTCCCGAAATGCATGTATGTGTGTGTTAGACCGTAGGCATTGCTGATAGGTTGTGGATGGTTGTTAGCATGATCAAATGGCCTGGGAATGAGGTTAAGAAAAGAATACAGCAGAAAGATAAAGATGATGCGAACAAGAGGAGTAAGAAGCCGGAGCGCAGTGATGCTTCAACATGGGATGCAGGTCGATAGACACTTGACTGACCAGATGCATCATGTACATTCCTTGAGCAAGCCATGCCCAAATCCTGATTTTGACCACGCTGTTGTAGTGAACTTTATGCAGTCTTTGTGTAGTCCTTTGTTGTAATAGCTGGCAACCTGCTCAATCGAAGTTGCAATTTTGGAATATGTAAATGTTGTGACAGAATAGTCCGTGTGTACATAGCGTACCTTTGGTAACTGAATGAACAGGTTGATGTTTTGTCAAAATACTGTCGTTATGCTGTCGAAATTTTAAGTTATGGGTACACCTTTAACTGTCCATAAACTGAGTTATCTTCACAGCGCACATCCTCTTCTATTTCAAAACAACTTTTACTACAGACGTTCGGTAGTTTCTCGTTATTGAGGCCACGATCATAAAATCGTTGAGAGGGACCCACGCCAGTTTCTTCCTTGCTACCGTGAATGACATACTCTTTACGAATCTGGTCACCAATATTATACGCAACACGATTATCAACCCCCGTTAAACCTTCATTCTCCACACTACTACTCTCCAACTCCAACGTCAATGATTGAATTTTTTTCTGAAGCATCCGAAATGAGTTGTGTGATCTTCCAGCAAGAAAACACATCCGCCGGCATGCAGTCATGAGAATACCCTTTCGTAGACCATTGATGTCGACACCGTATTCACGGCAAGATAGAACTTCAGAACTTGCACTTTTAGCTAACTTTGTCCACCTTTTATTGACCAGATGCTTTGGTATGGTCAAGAATCCTTCAACTTTCGCAACGTGGAAGAGGTGGACACACGGAAAACCAAATGTCTCAAAATGTAAGCAGCTGCAACTGAGTTGGACATTTTGTTTGCCAGATGACACTTGCATGCATCTATGCTCACCGTCATAACACGAAAGAGTGTATACCCTCGCTATATTCCCGTCAACTATATATTCCACATAAAATCGTGCTTCCTTTTTCATTTCGGACTGAACTCTACGAAAAGAACTCAGGGTGTACAATTGACTTGCATCCTCCTCAAGTTGGCGCAACATCGTACTTAGCTTGAATGCCTTATGCATTGATTTGAAGTCCTCTTCGTATTCCTTGTGACGAAGATCAGCAACTGCGCGCTCAAAATTGTTAACGAAATCATGCAGTTTATGTTTGTTGTCGACATATCCCTTCATGTAACGGTGCTTTCGTTCGCATCGTTAAGTGCTTCTAAGCTCTGCCCAGAAATGACCATGCAGATACGTTTGCCACCACATATGTCGGCATGCATAAATTTGTTGTAGCCATCTAATGCTTATGGATCCTGTATGGCTCATTAAAGACGACCACTCCTCTTCAACTTCTTCACTTGGTCTACTGTTGTACATGAATGACGAAATACGAGCTCGCATACCCGGGTTCTGTACACGACAATTGATATTCCGACTAAAATGCCAAAGACATAACCTATGCCTTGAAAATGGCCATACCTATGCCTTGAAAATGGCCATACTTCTCTCACAGAAGCAATCATCGCTTTGTCGGCGTCTGTGACCACGTTTAGCGGATGTTTGCCTCCCATGATCTGTGTATGAGTACGTAGGAGCTAAGTGTAGTCCGCAATGGTTTCATAACTCATTAAGGCAGACCCAAACACAGTAGTTTGATGGTGATGATTGACACCGACGATGATCACCATTTGCATTCTATAATTGTTTGTCTTAAACGTTGAGTCCAGTGCTACGACATCGCCGAATGATTGGTAATCAGTGATTGAGGTTCTATCCTCCCAATATATGCGTGTCACTTCATTATTTTCTACATGTGATTCGAACGTCATACCACTCTCATTGTTCCTCCTAGACAGGAGATATGCAAGTACTGAATCACAACGACCAGCCACCCCAGCAGACTCTTCCTTCAACTTCCGATTATTGAGGTCCTTCATTAGGAAACCGTCACATGAGTGTCCACCAGATGCGTGTACTACTAGTCGCATAATATCACACTGTCTAAATCCAACGTCAAGCATTCGACGGACAAAGGTCATATCTTCGTCGCAAACTTGCCGCCTTTCTCGCATGAAATATGACAGACGTTCGCTCACCATGTCATGATTGTGTCCCAACTGAACTGCAACCAAATTCCACTGCCCATTGACCTCCACTCTCGCTTTAAAGAAACAGTTCCAACCGTTCTTGACATATGCTCTAACCTGACTTCTCGTTGTCAACACAGGGATATCGGAACACTCGCCTTCCCTTGAACAAACCCACTTTCTCATGACGCATTCGCCGTTTCTTAATTTCTGCCGACCTTTTTTCCAAACAGAAAACCCATGAACCATTGCATACATTTTAATGAACTCTTCAACTTCTTCGGCAGTACCAAATGACATATTCAACATCTGTTCTTCATTCATATCACTGACTATATTGAAGAAGTGCTGAACATACTGCTCACCTACATTCACATTAATGATGAAAGGTTATCAATATATTAGGGATGATGAATAATAATTGCAGAATCAACATCATGTTCTTCACCGAATCTTGACTTCTCCGCGTTCAATACACTTTCCATTTCTTCAGGCCAACGACGACGCAAACCCGAAATCCACCACAATCCGAACAAGATGAACCTGTCCGACCACCTGCAGCGGAAGAATATCAACCCGTCACTCTGCCTGCAGCCGAAGAACACTCCCCTGTCGGACCAGCTGCAGCCGAAGAAGATGAGCATGAAACTCCACCTGCGGCCGAAGAGGAGGGACGATGTCGAAGACCTGGGACGATGCCCTCCAGCCGAAGATCTCGGAGGATGACCTACAGAATGTGATCTGGGTTGAAGACGACCGCCAGCCGAAGATCTGGGACGAAGACGACCTGCACTAGCAAATCTGGGACGCAGCCACAAAGCCCAAGATCTGGGACGATGACGGAATGCCGGCCGGGAGAAATCAGGGACGAAGAGCAGCTGACGAATTGGAGAATCCTTGAATGACCATCTGCAGCTTGGACTATTACCTCTGCCTACGGGAGCAACACCTCGTCACGAAGACTGGTGCAACGACTCCAAATAGAACTACAGACGCAAACCATCAGCCAATTAAATGCGGATATGGGGGTTAAACTTAGTAAAATTTACGTAACTAGACTTAAAAATCAGTAATTAAGTTAGTAAATTATTTACTCGGGGTCACTTAACACAAAGAAAATTAGTAAAATGTTTCGTAAATTAGTAATAAGTTTAGTAACCAGGGTAAACCGGTAATTTCACATCCAAAATAGGTTCGGAGTTAGGTTCGGAAACACTGTTCTAATTAGTAAATTCATTAGTAAACACGTTCATTTTTTAGTAATAGTTTACTAATATTTTTAGTAAAAGCATGTCAAAATTAGTAAACATTTACTAAAAACGTAGGACTTTACTAACAGTTTTACTAATTGGAAGAGTTTTTTACTAAAAAAGACACCAGAATTAGTAAATAATTACTACTTTTTTTTAGTAAATTTGCGCAGACCTTACTAAAACTTTTCCGTTAGTAAAACTCAACTCAGATTTAGTAAAAAAAGTAGTAAAATTTACTAATATTTTTACTAACAATACGTTGACTTTATTAAAAAGCTAACAACTTTTAGTAAAGTCAACGTACAATTAGTAAAAACTCTAGTAAATTTTGCTACTTTTTTTACTAAATGAGTTGACTTTACTAACGGAAAAGTTTTAGTAAAGTCAGCGAAAAATTAGTAAACTTTAACTTCTTTGAACAGTAAAAAAGTAGAAAAATTTTCATACTTTTTTACTAATTTAGCGTTGACTAAAAGAAGACCGAATTTTAGTAAATTTTACTACATTTTTTACTAAATTCGCGTTGACTTAGTTAATAATGGTCAACTTTTAGTAAAATTTACTAAAAAATTTTAGTAGTAATTAGTAAACCACGTAACCGTTACGTGCACGTACCGTTAGCCACTTCCCTAAATGGACAAGTTCTATCTCATCTCCCATTTCAAACCCCGTCGGTAGCTTTTGTTTTAGGGGGGGAGTGTAATAAAATGAATAATTGTACGACCACATCCTGACACATCTCAAAGATGCTCGTATTTTTTTTGTTAGTAATTAAGCGAGGTTTGTCTAAGAATTAGTTTTAGAACAAATTGTTCGAATATGCTCGCGGCACAAGAGATTTACAAATTTACCGGTCTCTTTAGAACTGAAAAACGACTCGCACTTTAGAATGGCGATAAAAACATTAAAAAAAATCACAATTCGAAATCAAGGAAATTAAAGAAATTCACGGCGTGAAATTTTGAAAACCTTTTATTAGTGTGGCGTAGGGGTGAAAACGAGCCGAGTCGAGACCGGATACCCTCATGCTCGAGCTCGGCTCGATTAGGAAAAGCCCGAACTCGAGCTCGGCTCAAATTCGATCGAGCTCAAATAATTTGAGCTCGAACTCGGCTCGATGCAATTATGGAGAGCTCGAGCTTGGCTCGAAAGGCTCGAATGCAGATCAAACCTAAGCTCGGTTCGAAAACTCGAGCTCGATTTCAAAATATACATATATTGAAGTTGACTCGAACTCGGCTTGGTTGGCTCGAAAACATATATAATAAAGTTCACTTCAAAACCATAAATCTGAAATAACAATGTTGTCAAAACATTTCAACAAAATCATACTCCGTCTTTTGGTTCTTTGATTTCCAACAATCAGTTATCAAATTGATTTTGCTAACACTTTGAAGATTGTTCATCAACTTTCTCTTTTCAATATCATAAACTTTCATACAATCAGTCTTGCCTGTAACTCTACCGATCCTTTTCCATTCAGGCATCCTTAACTTCATCATCATATTGAATCCTTGTTCATCCAAAATGGCGGCAATGAGAGCATTTAACTTTCTTCTCTCCATTCTCCAAAATTTCTTCAAAATCATCCAAAACCGCTCAAGTTTTCTTCCTTTTATTTGCTTTGAATTTCTCCTCTTCTAGTGCATCCTTCTTTGTTGCATTATCAGTTTCACCAGCTGAATTTAACTCATTTACAATGCCCCCGTCTGGATTTGAATCTCCTTTCCCAACTCATTACTTTTGGAGACGAGGATGGGGATGGGGAGCATACTCTGACGGAGGGGGAGACGATGGTTTTTTCTTAGGGTTTACTTCTGCTACAAGAGTGTTGTGAGGGAGAATGAAAAAGTTTTCTAGGTAATTTTATTAATTTTTTTATTAATAAATTATTAAATTTTATTATATAATATTAGGCTCACGAGCGGCACGCGAGCCTTCGAGCTGTTAATGCTTCGGCTCAACGAGCCGAGCTCGAGTTCAGCTCGAGCTCGATCAAAGTCGAGCTCAAACCGAATTTTGACTGAGCCAACTCGCGAACCACTCGGCTCGTTTTCACCGCTAGCGTAGTGGTTTAAAATAGTTTTTTTAAATAAATTCAAAGAATTAATTCTGAACAGCAACTTATGTGCTCTAAATTAAGAATTTTTTCAAAGCTCGTGACCAACTCCTGGACTCCTATAAATTGTTAGAATTAAATTTACACACACATAGAAAGAAAAGAAGGAAACCCGGGGGGGGGGGGGGGGGGGGGGGGGGGGTGTTTGACTTGTTTATTAAAATGAGAATAAACACACCTGTCTGTTGTATTATAAAAGACGCGTTTGGGATTTTATTTTAGGCACACTACGCCTTACTAAAAAACAAGTAGACAAAATAATCGATATTTAGAATTATGAATTTGTCAACTTTACATTTTTACTTATAAAATTTTTAATTTGTCCTTAAATTAATTTTAGTTTTCAATCAATCCTAGTTCAGGTCACTACTGTTGTTCTGTTTTACAGCCTGTGCCGCTTCCCATGGCCTTTTAGTTAAATATTTGTCCTGCCCTTTTAGTTTGTATCGTTAGTCATTCCGGTCCTTGGCAATCTTAAGAAAAAAGACCAAAGCACCTGAACCACGAGACTCATTGGACGGGTTTAAAGCTACGATCTGCCTCCTTCCTTCAATGCTCCATGCATGGCTAGACAACTAGAGTTGACTCTAAGATAAGTTAAGAACATCCATCCATCTCCACCTAATTCTCGAATTCAATCCATTGTGTGGATTCCTCTTAAGTTTCTAAAACTCCCATGAAGTCAACTTGCAACACTAGCACACCCCTGACACCCACATCAAATTAAGAATTGCAATTACTTTAAAGCAACACTTCTCAAATACACCAACTTGATGCCCCAATGCTTATAAGCTACGTACAAGACAAACTAAGGCCAATGAAATGCGCCTACAAAATAAAGACGATGCGTGCAAACGGATGATGATAATCTTTTTAAATTTTTGATATGACGTGGGTGCCAACCTTTTAGTTCCGCCAGCGAACCAGGAATTTCATGAAGAATGAACATAGAACAATAAGTTTGGACATGAATTTGAAGTTAGAGATTCTATTTTTTTTAACTTTAGTAGATTCTATTTTTTTCACTTAACCTTAATCTTAAATCAATTTTAGTATTCAATTTTAGTTCGAGAAGAAATTCGATGAACATGAACCAAAAACACAGAAAATGAAGAATTTCAAATCATCCAAAATCACCTTTGTGACAAGAACCCCAACGCCTTCTTGATTTATTTCATTGTCATTGTCATGTAGAAAAAACAAATGACACTTGTTAACGCTGAACGACGAAATCGCAAACTTTTTTACGAATAGAGCCAAATTGAAAACTAAAATTGATTTAAGGCTAAATTGAAAACTTTTAAAACGTTATGCCAAAACGTAAAGTTGGCAAATTCATTGGGCCAAATATCGATATTTTACCCTTGATTTATTTCATTGTCATTGCCACGTAGGAAAAACAAATGACACGTATTAACACTTAACGGCGAAATCGTAAACGTCGTTACGAATAGGGTCAAATTGAAAATTAAAATTGATTTAAGACCAAATTGAAAAATTTTAAAACGTTAGGCTAAAATGTAAAGTTGACAAATTTATTAAGTCAAATATCGATTTTTTTCCAAAAAAACAAAATAAATAAGAGTTGGCAAAAGAGTAGATCGAGTCAATTTGGTATTTGGTTTCTCACTTCTTCACACAACAATAAAGTTGGGAGTTGAACGGGGCAAACCCAAAATTATATGTAATCCACATCACTTTTTTCCAGCCGTCTGTTCATCGGCTCCTCCCACGGGCCATCATTTTGGTGAGTGTTGGGCTTGTGAATCATGGCTCGCTTCTCTCTTCGTGTGACAAGGTCTGCTCGACCGACCATCGACCTTTTCACCTGAACGGAATTCTCCCTGATCTCGCTTACGACTTATCGTGTTGAAGGATGGAGCCTGCTTCTCCAAGGTGGAAGCGAGAACTCCGCAGCTTTGGACGCAGTGTTGTGATACCACTGTCGGGAGCTAAAAAGCGCCTGACCCGTAGGATCCGAGACGAGGATCCTATCATCCTCTTCGTTCTTGTAATCTGCTATCACATGGAAAGGTGTCGCAACCTACAGATTCAAAATCACTAGGTTTGGGAAGACTTAAACACTGACTGAAGATCATAACGAAGAAGTCAGTTACTGTAATTCCAACGGCAGTTTAGACAGGTATGAACCTCAAGACATGCATCATTCCCTTTCCCGTTCCGCTATTTAGTAATGACACATTGAAGTATGCTAACTCTTTGGAAAAGGGAATTCCGTTGATTCACAAAGCTCATGAGTAGTGCACAAGTTTTTGACGCAGATTATCCAGAAGCCACCAGAGGTTGTCTGGAATGAGAATTGTTCATTACCTTAAAGTTTACCACAACATGTAGGATGCAACACCCATTCCCAAGTAATACTAGATGCAAAATCTATTATGATATATACCTCGTCTCAACTTCGTGCTCACCTCTTTATTGAATACAGTCCTTTAAACAGCAGTAGAACAACTGGAACACACCAACTAATTGTCAACCTCAGGGTATTTCAAAAACACACACCAGGGGTTCGGCCATGTCCAGAGGTGCTTTGTCCAAGAATAATCGGAGTGCCCCAGGCTGTGTTTTTGCTCACTCACCCACTTCCAACAACTACAAGATAAACTCATACCTAATCTCAAAATTTATTCAATTCCTCGAACCTTTTTCGTGGTTCACTAGCTGCATGTTGGTCACGTGACGTCCGCAGTTGGGGGTGGCGATGATGCAAAAAAAATAAGAAAGGACACAATGCTCCCGTGCCATATTAGAAACTTTTATCAGCGACCAGTCCCCCCCGTTGTGCACCCTTTCATGAATCTAGCATAAACATCCTCGTGCCACTGCTTTCAAAATCATAGAAATCGTTTCCCCCCGCGCTCTCGCGCGGTTACAAGTAACGTAAGTGTACCGGGTAGACACGCGTTGTCGTCGAGCACGTTTCGAGCTGCGTTGGAGAGTGACTGAAATGCCCCTTCGAGAGAAGCTCTGTATCGGAACGAGTAAAATCCGGACCCCGGGTTCATAATCAACTGTACCGATGCTTGCCCATTAACGTATACCGAATTTATAAGAATGGCATGAATAAAGTAAGGGTGGGTTTCATGTGGAGGTGGGTCCATTTAAAAAAAAAAAAAAAAAATTATCCTCTCGAATGAATATATCATCATCGGCCCAGCAAGCAGCTACCCGAAATTGTCCCCCTGCCCCCATCTCTGTCCATCCTCATACTTAATACACCCAAGTCCTCCTTTTCTTTGTTTAATCGTCTCGAGTACATTTCCAGCTATACTTGGGGTAGAAATAGCCTTTACACGACCGGTTCATAAATATCGATGGGTTACGTACGATGAAAAGGAATCGGTGGGTGGGTTACAATTTGCACATCGTTTTCCAAAAAGATGAAACCAGAAATTTCTATTTCTAGGTTATATAAAGTTACTCTCAAAAGATGACCCCCGTCGAAAAGGCCGAGCAGATAGAAAACTAAAATGGTGCTTTTTTTAAAAAGAGATTTGGGAGGTATAACCATTGCTTTTCAAAATTCGTTTACTATTAAATCGGCATCTGAAATATTAATTTCCTTCTTTTATAAGGAAATTATTATTTTAAAAATGAATTTTAGAGCATTAGTCAGTAAATTATAAAATTCTTTATCATCTTTCGCAAAATATTAGAACTAGAAGAGTATCCTCGTAAAAAGGACACACGACACGGAACGATTTTGTGATGATTATTGCTATGAATTAAATGTAAAGATAATTGATGCCAAAAATATCACATGGAAAGATCCCACGAGGAGGACACATCAAAAGGAAAAATGGAAAGCAAGGAACCGAGAAATTAATTGGGGGGGGGGGGGGGGGGGACATGTCACGTGTTCCCCATCTTTCTATCTATCCACATTTTTCTAAGAAATTGTTTTTTCATCGTGACTCATGCTCTTCTTATATGAACTCACAGCACGGTTGGTCCGAGGGAATAGCCATTTACCGAATTGATTTTTCCGTTGTCTACCTGATTTTCGGAACTTTCTCCGACTAATTCGAATTCGATTCGAGTACGAGACTTAACTCTGCGGTGAATGAGTCTTCTATGGCCAAGGACTCGTATCTCCACTGAATCCTTGACTTTGTAACATGTGTCCCTAAGTATCCTCCACATCCTTTGTCCCGAATGGCCTTTGGACGACTGCTAAAACTAAACGGCTTGAACCACAGCTTTCGAGCGAACTTGTATTGAGACCCCCAAGGAATCTGGCGAATGATATTATTGATATAACCTTTCGCGCTAGGCCTGAAACTATCCTTAGACTCATTATGCAGGTTTTATTGGGTATATGACCCAAAATATTTATTCCCAAGGAAACGGTTATAAACCGCAGCTTAGAGAGGTAGAGAGTTTGCCTCGAAGGTACACACACGCACGTACGTATTTTTGTTAACCCCCCGGGCCAACATCCAATATAAGATCGGGTGGACAAAATTAATATCATACCAATGCGAACGAACTCCTCATTCCCCTCAAACACATTCATAAATATGTGCATAAATGAATGCCGTGTCTCCTCCCCCAAAATCACATGACTATGTCCAGTGCACCGCATCGTTCCTCGTAAAAAAAAAAATGAATGAATGAATAAAATATATCACATTATATTATTACACACCATCATCATCGTCTAAATAGACGTAACCCATTATTAATTAATTTATACCATAAATGCCTCGAATTTCTACCCAACCCCCGACGGTTGATTTTCCATATACTTTTTTTGGTTTCTTTTATCTCTCACTGAAATCCATGCTCTTTTCATCCTCTCAATTATTATAAGCTTTAGCTAGCTTTCTTACTTACAACCCCCCGTCCATTTTCCAAACCTTAGGCTATATTTACTTACTGACGCCGTACTGACAGGACGAAATATTTTTAAGCTTAACTGAGACATGTTCAAACAAAATTGATTTTATTACAACATGCGATATATTGTTCTTTTTTTTTTCCTTAATTAACTCGGTTGCCTACAATTTCCCCCAAAAGTCAGAAAAAGATAGGGAAGACACGGCTACGATCCTTTCCATGGAGTGGATGACTAAATCATGTGCCTAAACCCGGGCCCTCCGATCAAGTACTCGGGGTCGCTGCCGTTCCTGCCGCCGAATATCGGGCTGGGCCCCATGAATTGCGGGTGGCGGTTCGGGTGCGTGTGCGACAGCGGGTGTGGGTGCACCCTTTGTAAGTCCTTCTGCCTGCGGAGCTCGATCACCTTCCTATGGGAGTTGGAGTGTTTCGTCGAGATGAATGTCGGGCTGGCCGCTGGGCGGTACTCCGGGACTAGCCTGCCTGACTTGTAACGGACCCCGCACGCGTTGCACAGCGTCTTCGGGCCCAGGGGTCCTGTCCTCCACTGTGGAGTTTTCTCTGCTGCGCAGTGGAGGCACCTCCGAGGGGCTGCGTCCTGTCCCCCGGCGTTCTCCCTCTTTGAGGACGTGCCCCGGGGGGAGGGCTCAGCCGTGGCAGAGACCGTGAGGTGGAGGAGTCGAGTGGTCCAGTCGCAGGGGATGGCGCGTGGGCGCTTGGACCGGGACTTTGACGGTAGTGGGGATGGCTCGGGAAGGAAGACCGAGGATGAATCCGGTTGGGTCGGGGCGTCGGAAGATGGGGACCCCGGGGTCGGCGGCTGCGACAGGTGAGCGGCGGTCGGCAGGAACAGGGACGGTTGCTGGGCCGAGAAAGAGTCCTCCACAAAATTCGACAGCCATTCGAGCTCCGCCAGATCATCGCACTGCAGAACCGAATTAAATTTGAAACCAACTACTTTCCATTTCGGGAAACACTCCGCCGATCCAAAAGAACAAAAGAAAACAAACTATTCCATAACAACAATACTCGATCTAATCACTTGGAACAGAGCTCGAATCCAGAAATACAACGCATTTAGGAGAATCAGGTCACAAGACGGAAACGAGAACGTAAGCTCTGGAATTTGCGGAACTTAGTGGAAAACATCACGCGCGGCTGTGATTACTTACCGGAACGGACAGGTCGCTGGAGAGGTTGCAATCACCACCAAAGCTCCTCCCTGCTCCATAGAAACCGTTAAGGAAGACGCCGCCATTGCTGTTGCTGCTGTGGTTGGTATTACTATTACCACATATGGAGGAGTTACAGCTGTCGACAGCAGTGACAACGGAGGAATCGGTGGCAGCATTTTCGAAGAATCCAGCACCGGCGACGGCCTCGGTGTTGGAGAAGTCGAGGAGGTCGTCGACGAGGAAGGGGTCACCGGCTGCCGAGGCAGCGGAGGAATTGTCGGCAGTAGGGCAGTAGTAGTAGTAGTAGTCGGGAGCTTCCATTCGCGAGTGGGGGGGATAGGCCACAGCAGCTGAGTACTAAGGTAGAATGAGAAGAAGGGATAGGCGGTGGGAGTGTGGGGCGGTGATGGAGCGGACTGTAGGTGGTTGTGAGAAACAGGTGAAGGTAGGGCAGTGGAAGGAAGGGAGTGTGTTGGGGCGGGGGGTTTCATGGAGTACAAGGGTCGGGGACAAAATGGTAATCTCACTCCATCGGGTAATTCATTTGTTTTATTTATTTTGCATCGATAAATTAACTTTTTTTAATTAGTTAGTCATAGATAGCTTTTCCTTTCGAGAACGTGTTTCATTCACTCCGCTTACGTAAAAAGACCACTCAGGGCGAGGGATTACCGTCGTCTCTATCAAGTTCTGATATCATATTAAATTTTTCGTATCGATTCATTCCTCGGACCTAACATGTTAGTTACATATTAGTTAGCACGTTAACCGCGAGGGACAGATATGGAATGGGGAATGGATCTTGCTCCTTTTGGGGGTGGTGGTGGTTACTTAGATGGCTGGCTAATCAAAGTAGAGGCTCTTCTTCTTCTTCTTCTTCTTCTACAGCTAAATGAGCAGAGGAGAACAGCAGCAGCTGCTGTTGCCCTGTGAATAATATTAAATGTTCTATCGTAATTAAATGAAAGGTAGAAAAGGGATTTTGTCAACCAAATCTCTCCCCTCTCTCTCTCTCTCCGTAGAATTATCTTTTTTGTTTCGGAAAATTAATGAACTAAAAATCGATCCACGAGGGAGGGAGCAGGTTTTGGTCGCCGGTGATTCCTTAATTTTGATTAATCATTTTGTTTTTCTTTTATGAATTGATTAAATGGGAGTGCATGGGGAACCGTGCAAACTCTCAACTATTCGTGGGGTGAAACCCGGAACCATACTTTTCCACTATCCCCCAATTATAATATTACTACGATGGGTTTTTGTAATGAGTTTAGTAATTCTTTCGGGGAGCATCTGTTGGTCCTGTTCTGACACAATTGTCCTCTTGCCCCACGTTTAAGCATGATACTTACAGCTCAACGTAACTAAAGATACTCGTTTTTATTACACGACATTAAACCCCCGAATATCCAAACCGGGTGTTCGGGTTTTCAGATGGACGGCCCAGATCCTGTCCACGTGTGCGTAGTTGGGGAAGTGAAGTGATTGCTTGAACTTCAAACTCGGTTAGCATTTATTACTCAAGCCTCCCTGCCGTAACTGAGGTTACTAAGAAGAACCCAGTGAAACAATCGAGCTTGTTTGTTTGACTTGATCTCACATTGACTTTTTAATCGACCCTTCTTTTATATTTTTGTGTTTGTACAAAAGAATGTGGGAGGAAGAATTAAGAGAGACCCAATTTTTGGAGATGATCCCAAAGCAAACCACCCCAAATAAATAAATAAAAGGAAAATGTACCGCCGCGGTAATCGGATAAGGAGGAAAACAAATAAATAATTAATGGGTTTCGTTACCCTAAAAGAATAATGATAATGATTAATCAATTAATCCAGCTCATTTAAGTTTTTTAATTATTAGTATTATTATCCCCCCATGCTTTGTGCAGGAAATAGTGGCGTCCGAAAGACCGAGCACGTGACGGTGGTGGTGGGGGAGGTGTCAGCAGTCATGTGACACTTTAAAAAAAAAAAGACAAAATTAGGAAGGAAAGAAAAATTTTCTTTTTACTTACCTTCTTCTTCTATCGCGGCCATGTGAAAGTCGTATCCCTCGCATTTCATTCTAATTCGTAAGCTTCAGACTGGCTTAATCTTGAACATATGACTAACGCACGACCCAGTCGCCCGAGTCGATCGAAGCTGGCCGGCCGGCAGAGTTGCTTCCCATCTCGAACCCTTGTTTCGCGCTGAGGATTGCACGTGAGATTTCGAGTCGGTCCCTTTTAACAAATGTGTTCAGGGTTCAAAAGCCTACACCAGATGTGATTGTTTTTTAACGTTTGGAAGTCAAAGGTTTTTTTATTTTTTAAGTAATACTAACTTTCCTGAGTCGGTCCGATGAATGTCGAGTTGACCTTTAGAGTGAGCTATGTTCCTCTCTTTACTATGGTCCACCAAAATATTTCTTCTTTTACTGTGGTAAGTTATAAATTCCCTTAAGGTTCAATTTTTTTTTTAAAAATTTTGTCGCTCAAAACAAAAAATGAAAATTTTTCATAAGCAGCTCTTGTACCAATTTAAATACGCAAGATACGAACTTGGTAAGATTTTTCTTATTGTCTTTGTCGTCGGCGTTCTGCCGACCTCAAATACGCATTAGAGTATCTTGAACTACCCGTAGATCCCAAATTTGACTTACCTTCAAGGAATAATTCTTCACATTCACTCTGAACCAGAGTCATTTCTTCTAATTTCTTAGAATAACTTTCTAAAGCCTTGACAACTGAGTTATCTAGGACGACAGATTTTCCAAACGATCTACTACAATATTTAAAAGTCCAATAGTAGAGTCATTGTCAATACCGTGATCCAAGTGGAGCAATTATGGGTTTGGACAATCAATCATAGAAATGACTCGTGCATTTGCACCACTTTAATTATGTTCCCTTATTAAAATCTTCTTTCAAGACAGATAGAACAACAACATAAACAACTTGACTCAAAAGTAAAAGATGTTTATCATACCTTACTCAGGTGGGTAGCTCTAAGGGTTCACCAAGCTTCTGTAACTTCAGAGAATTAAGAGTTCCTCACTTCTCAGAATTGATAAATCTATGAGATTGAAAGGTTCTTCGGTGTCATCTCGAATGCCCTTACCTTAAGGGACTTATATAGACACTCATCCTCCTCAACAAGGTTTCAACCCAAGGGCTTATCCTTCAAGGTTTCAATCCACCGATCTAGCCTCCTCAACAAGGTTTCGATCCCTAAACCAGTTTTATGTTTAGGTTAATTCTAACAATCTTACTCTTGAATTTTTTAAGGTATTCTGGAGACAGATCAAAGAATTCAAACTCAGAGAGATGTGAGAGAAAGTTCTCTATTCAGATCGCCTCCCCAAATGTGGTAGAGAGTTGTAAAATATATATACAAAAGAAGCCGGTGTCTATGCGTTGTTTGCCAGCTCAAAAGTAGAAGAATCTAAATTTTCCAAAAAAAAACTACAAAAGTTAGCTAGTGGTCCTAGTGACCGAGAAAATATCTATCCTAACTTTATTGAGCTTTTTCTCCCATCTATTTTCTTCCTTGTCCTGGGATTTTTCTTCATTATTGGCACTTAGCATCACTGATGACATTTCGCCAATCTCTTCTTTAGAGAGTCCCTGCTGATGTTGATATTCCTCATGAATTCTTTGGGCTCTCTCTTCATCTTGTTCAAATTGCTGAGCTAAGGATTTGTCCGAATAGTCAGCAATTTTTCTCCAGACTACAAAGGTATCTGCATGGAGCAATAACTCAGAGTTTTCTCTCCTCCAAAAATTGTTCAGAAGATCCAAAACCCTGCTCCATCCCCGTTCTCCTACTTGTTCGTCTATGTAGCTTAAGTAAGAACGGAGGATCGTGACAGTTATCATCCCATCACTAAGCACGTAATACAACTCCTTTCGAGCAAATACATGCTCCAACACATCCTTCAAGAACTCAATTTTTATGGCTTTTCTTATGGTTTTATCCTTGTAATACTTCCGCCATAAACCTCTATGATCAAGGTCCTGTAGTTGAGGTTATATCAGATGTCTATTCTCACTAGGATGGATGTCCCATACTTGCATATTAGGAAGAATTACTTTTCCTAACTTCTCATTTTCTTCTTCCTCCATCATAGTGATAGTAATCAATGTCATGGCATACTTTGGTTCATATCTTAGGCAACTGAAAACAAACGTCACTAATGACGGCATCGGATCTATATGTTCTTGCTCCGAACGATCAATTTCCAAGATATCCACAAACCATGCATATAGATATGGAAAAGCTACTCTCACCAATCCTGAATTAATTCTCAGGGTCGTCCACTTCTTCGATATCCGGTGTAGATACGGGCGAAGTACAGAGTTCTCCTCGATTGAGTATTCTCTCATATCCATTACCTTTGGGGTTTCTATTTCTTTGACCTCATAAGGTATTATGGACATAGCAGCGATAAGAATCCGTTGTTATCCCTTACAGCTTTGGACAGATCTTCTCCATCCAAAGCCGTATACAACAGTTTAGACTCCAGATCTTCGATATACTCTATCACCTTTGCTGCAAAAAACTCAATCTGACGCATATACTTGTTTTTAATGCCACCCATGAATCCTCCACAAACAATAGTCGCATCCCAAGATAGGGATCCATCTTCGAAATAGTCTAAATCAAAATACTAGGATTCTTCTGAACCCTCATGACTTACGTCATTGTGAGCCTGCTTCTTCAATGTTTCCCCTCACTTCTGGGTTTCCTTCTTCGAGTATGTCTGATATTCCATAATTAAAATATTCATCATACTCCATTTCTGCCTTATCATCTGGTTCTTCCTTCTGAACCAGTTCCCCTATGAAGGCTTTGAATTCTGCTTCTTCTCGAGCGTACTCAGTCTCAACTTCTTCCTTCTCCTCCTACTTTCTCTACAAGAGATTCTTATAGGAGTTGACTGCTTTGTTTACTGAGATGTTTTGCTCCTTAGCCAAGTGATCTCGGCAGTAATTGAAATGTTCCATGCTTAATGGGTACCACCAAGGTTTTTTAACCTTATCCTCCTTTACCGAAGCGTCCTTCTTAGGACCAGAGGACTTGAGTTGTTTTCCTTTTCTCTTCCTCTTGGCTTTTTTTTTTTAATCAGCCTGAGCTTCTTCTTTTAGATCTGTCATTTTCGTCTTTCCTTGAGTGCTTCTCTCCTTAGGATTAGCCATTCTCTTGAGGATCTTTTTTCGTTTCTACTTTGGAGTTAGTGTTAACCTTCTCCTCTGGATCCACCTTCCCTTCCCGGGAATTTATCTTCACTTTCACCTTAGAGTTGGTCGAGACCCAGCCACTCCCTTCTAGGAATCAACTTAACCTTCACCTTATAATCGACCATCCCTTTCTGGGAATTTGTTTTCGCTTCTCCCTTAGAGTTGGTAACAACCTTTTCTTTGGGATTGGCCACTCCCTTTTGGGAGTTCGCAGTTTTCAGCTTACTTGGACATTCGAAAGATCTATGTCCAGGTCGCATACATTACTAGCAAAGAGCCGCTTTCGTTCCAGAAACAGAACCAACATCACTATGCTTACTCTCTTTCTTACTGGGACATATATTTTTGGAGTGCCCCACCTGCTTGCATCCCCAGCAGACCTTCTTCTTCGCGATTGGATCCATCTGTCAGTTCTCTAGAGAGAGAATCGGCTATTATGCTTTTGTCCGAAGATAAGTATTCAATATCGAATTTATAATAGTCAAACCACTCTTACAACCTCAAAAGTTTAGTCTGCCTAGTCTCTTTGAGGTTCAGACTCATAAACATTTTTACGTAGGTCGAATTAGAGCGTACTAAGAATTTCTTAGGTGCCAAAAAAGATGTAAAAGGCCTTTATTCCGTTTTTCAAGGCCAATACCTCCTTTTCATGTATCGGGTATCGGAGTTCGTACCCCTTAAAACTACCCAACCAGTACTTACAAATAGGTTCCGGTTTTCTTCCTTTGATTTTCAGAACACAGCCCCCCAAAACTCGTCAAAAGCATCAATTTCCAGGACTGACTCATCCTTGTCAGAAGGTAATGCAAGTTGCGGTGAATTCTTAACTTTACCCTTAATCTTTTGAATAGCTTGAGTATCATCATCTTTCCATGACCAAGGATTCGTAAAATATGTCTTCTTTGAAATCCTCCCTAGATCTTGGGAAATATCTTTTACAAACTTTCGGGCATAGTTAACAAATCGACGAAACCTTTGGACTTGCTTCCTATCCTCAAGTTTGTCAGAAAAATAAAAAATTTTCTCGGCAATATGGCTTTGTAATTTAATCTTCCCTTTTCTCAATTTTCATGCCTAGAAAATTAACTGACTCCTTAAACCATTTTATCTTCCTTTCAGACAGAATCATGCCTTCCTAGCGAAAGACATCAGTCACCTTATCATTATCTATTTTGCGCTGAACGATGCCTGGAACATTTTTCGGGCCGAACGACATCACCAACAATTCAAACATCCCTTATGGAGCATTGAAAGTAGTAAGAGGAACCGAATCTTCTTCCATCTTTACTTGTCAGTACACACTCTTCAAGTCAAATTTGGAAAAGAATTTTTGTTGGCTCAAACTTATTCTATCAATAAGGTCTCCTGCCGTAGGAATCTTATCACCATCATCTTTTGTAGTTTTGTTAAGCTGACGATAGTTTATAACCATTCGTACTTTACCTTGCACCAGCTCGACATGGTTTATTACCATAAAGACATGACTTGAGTGTGGACTATAATTATCCCTAATCAAGCCTTTTCCAAGCAACTCAGGAACCTGTTTGTCAAATTCCTCATCCATTTCACCAGTATATGTAATATTTATGGCTCTTATAATGGTTCTGGGATCTTCATACCAGTTAGAACTTCTAGTATTCGTTGGAGAAAACAGAGTTTACACCCATAAATCGTTCTCTTCTAGCCGTGTATCACCACGTTGAGCTCGCACTCTGAAAGCTCTTGCACATGGCGAATCACCACAATACTCTGTCCGTTTTACCAGATAGAACCCAAATTTTAACCTTAACTTAGGCTTTTGTAGAGTAGATATTTTCACAATCGTGGACATCCAGTTGTGAAATAGACATCTAGTTGTGAAATAGTAGAGTACAGATTTTGTGAAATAGACATCTAGTTGGCCATTGCTCAATTAACTTACAGACTTCAGGAATATTGAACAAAGAGTTATCCGGATAGGTAACTCTCATCGTCCTTAATTATTCCTCTCTCGTTTGGTCTACAGGGTCATCATAGACCGGTAGTGATCCCTGTCTATACCCCACGATCCTTCTCGTGTGTTGAGACAGAGTTGTGGAATCGACCGACCTTCAAGACATTTCCTCAACTAGCGGTGGTGCAGATGCTTCTGTTGGACAAGACACAATCATGTCATTTTCCACATTGCTTGCCCAAGAGGAAACTTCATAGAGCGTATGAGTTCTTGGCTCTCTCAGATATGGCATTCTAACAGGCAAATGCCTATCAGTTCTAAAATTACTAGCTGACGATTCTCCCAACATCAAATTAATCTCAACCTCTCTGTCGGATATTCGCCGCACTAATAGGTCTAGAATTCTTCGAACAACTCAATAAGCCTTGAGATGTTCCTTACACCAGGACTAGTGGTATTTGCCAAACGGTAAATTACCCTAGTGTGATACGCCAAAAACTTGGCCTGGGGATTCATCATATCCATATTCGTTGATTTTATCCTTAAGGTCAATGAATTCCCCAAACAACGATCGTTCAGGGCCATCATGAAGTTTGGATGGACCTGGAACCATACAGGACCATGTGCAAGGTTGGCCTACATACCTGATATCAACTGGTCTTTGAGTTCTCTCCATCTTTGATCACAGCTGCTACCAAAGGACTGTCCGCTGAATGGTGGAATAGCGGAACTAATCCTATCTGGATCAACCCAATGTGTATGTACGTTGTTTAGTAATGGGATATCGAGAGTTTCAAGTTTCGTACTCGTAACTTAAGTCGTCGCCTCATACTATGAGATGTCTATTATTGATTTGAAGTTAAACCTCGAGACATTATAGACTACTCTCACATTAGTGTTAGGCAACCTCCATTCCAAAATAGACTGGAATGGATCTTCATATGAGTGAGATTCCTCCAGTACCTGATTCGTTGATTCTAAAGGAAACAACTCATCGCCATCTCCATTCTGCTATGCTCTCATCATGAATAGATGCGTAGTCCAGAGATCAGAGTCTATATCATAATTCAACACTACCTCATAAGTTGATTCTACTTCCGAGTCTAAGTCGGAAATGTCCTGCTCATCTACCGGTTCATAAGCCAAGAGTTCCTCCTCATAATTCCTGTCATCTAGAAAAACCATCCGGAGTCTTTCTCTCATTTGTTCTTCTAAGGACAAGTATCCGCCTTGTGGGCTTTTGACACACAAAACCAGCAACAGTTGCAACTGTTCAACGGTTTTTCTTTGGGCATTTAGGGTCTCTGTCATGCTTTCGCTTAAATGCATCAATCATATCTTTGTCTTTAAGGTTATCCCATCTCCTCACAAACCTTTTGGGTTTGTAAGCATGACCCCTCCTTTACTTGTTTTGGAGATCCTTTTCTTTGCCAAACTTTCCTATTATTGTAACCAACAAATTTTCTCTTCTTAGAAAAGCATCGTGGTCTCCCTGATTCACCTGGATTATCACATTCATACCTTCCAAGTACATACTCAATTTGAGAACAACGGCTCTTATTAAGGTAAGGAAGCTTATTTGCCGCTTCCTTAACCTGGAGCCTCAATACACGCCTTTCTTATCGTGTACTTTACCGCCTGAATTTTTCATCCAAGTCCATGAACAATCTTTTCGTCATTTAGAAGTAATTCATAGGCATTTTGCACAAACTTCCGACCAGGGCTCTAGAAGTTTTGCAAAAAAGGTTCCCAATATGAATTGTTGAGGCACCACGTCTAGATTGAAATTCACAAATGTAATTATCAAACAGACACATATTGCAGATTTGTAGCTTAACCAGAGCTGTCAAAGATTGCTCTTTCTCCGCAGTCTCAGTGGACAACGAAAAACCACAGAGCTCTCGTTTTAATGCATCGGCAATAATTGCTAATACACCGTCAACCACAGAGCTCTCGTTTTAATGTATGAGCCACCAAAGATTTTCAGTATTTTTGCGTTGTTCCCATGAGGGCTGCTACACATAATTCGTAAACCGATCCAGGGGTTAAAATCCCAGCAGATGCATTCATTCCAATAAGTGATAGTCACTCATCTATACTTTCGGATACGTGAAAAGCACCAGAAGTGATAATAGGCTTTAAGACATTATCCTTTGGAATAAATTTCGGCTTGGTTCTATGGGGATAATTCGGCCTGCAAATCTCCCTTTTCGCAGTTACCAGTCCATTGAACGTTCGATTATCCAAGTGAACTGGAGTTTCTTCTGCCAGATCCAAGGTTTTCCTTATTGCCAACTCCCCACTTTCGGAGTTCATATTAGCATATCGTTTTCGTGGGTCTAAAATGTAAGGAGGAACTAACTCCTTATACATTTTATCCACACTCTTACTTTGACCCTGTTTGGAATTTCTTTCTCCTAGTTTCAATTTTTCGACTAATTTTCCCCAAGTACCATCCAGTCCAAAAGTCGCCTCTGTCTCGGGCCTTTTTAAACTTCTTTCGTGCTCCAAAGAGTCTAACGTCTTGTTATGCGCCTACTTCCTGACCAAGATGGTTTCGGCTTTCAACATTTTCAGAGATCCTTTGAATAGTTAACTGGGTTAACAATTCATTTATGCTTCTACCTATTCTATAGGGAGCTGCTCTAGACTCTGGAACGAACCCCAATCTTCGAGGAGTTCTAAAAGGATTTCCTGATGTTTGTATTCTCCTGACATTTCAAGGACCAATTCGTAATTTTTGTAAACTGTAGGGACCATTTTGAAAACTTAGAAAAAGACAAAATAAGAGAAAGACGGTAAAGGAGGAATAACCACACTTACTACCCTAAAGGTCAAAATATTTTTCTTTCTTATGGTAAAGGGGAACTATCCATTAATAATAGCTTTATATATATTAAGTTGAAGATTGGGCTTTGGGTTTCTTTCATACATGGGATGGGACCAAGCCGCATTCTTTCTTAGGCTGTCCAAAAGTTTTGGGCTCCGCTTTGCGCATGAAATGATGACCTTTCCGCGTAAATCCAATTCCTCTTTATTAGAATTAAAAAAAGTTATTAAATATGAAATTTTTATATCTTATTTCTTGAAATAAATATAGTTTTGATATGCATAAGTATATATATTTATGGATGACCGTGCATTGAAAAAAAATTGATGAGAACGGTTATGTGGCTACTACGATTGGATATTAAATGTATTTTTAAAATAAATGGACACAATATTTAATAAATGATAATATGATAAAAAAAACCATCAAAATGAGGGGTGAAAAACAAACCCACCCGTTCGGGAACTGATTCGATAAAAGTTCGATTCGAATTTGAATCGACTCTTTAGCGAAAAGAATAAAAGAATTCGAGCCTTTAACATTTATAACTCGATGACTCGTGTGGGACGTTCGCGAATCTTATAATTATTCAAGGGTTCCAAACCAAACGTTGCCTACTACTCAGCCCAGCCTTCGAGTCGTCGGACGACCTCTCATCCTAGCCCTGGCGGGACGACTTCCGTCCACCCCTTGTGGGACGACCCTTCGCCAGGTGTAAACACAATAATTTTAGGCCTGGAACGATGGGATTTTTACCATGCTGGTGAGTTGAAGTTGAAATGATGTGTCATGATGGCCTCATAGCTGAAGAGTCGGATGCAACCACGAAAAGCGGTGCTTGAGACGTACGTGTACCAAAAAAGGAGAAGCTCGAACAGTGGCAATGCAGTGACCAACTCTAATGTGGAAAAGCCAGTATCGAGATTGAACTCGAGAGTGTCCGTCCAAGGCCCAGTCGTGGACCGAGCCCCAGTGACACTTTCTCCGGCGGGGTTACTCACAAATGTCTCCGCCGAGAAGACCGGATGCTTAGCCACGAAGTCTTATTAGTCAAATCATTTTCCTTTAGTACAAAATAGGTCAATTTATCCGTTTCTTTTTTCATTTGTATTCCGTTTCAAAACAATTATGACGTTTAAGCTTTTAATTCCCGAAAGCTCATTTGTTTTACTTTGTACAACGACCACGTTATTCACCGTGTTACAAATTTTCATGCTTCGTTGTGTGCCCGGACGGCCCATGTTCTCGTGTACAAAATACCAGGACACCTCTCCTCAAGTTTCTTTCCATTTAATCTAAACAATATGTGTTTTCAGATGCTTGGACCTTCAAGAAGACATTTACCCTAAGTTAATCTAATCATTCCAGATTATGCGAATCAATATGGTCTTTGTTACAAGGGATTGTCTCGTCCGATTTCTAGCAATTTGCTTCGATCCGATCCGTTGGTTTCTAGTTTTTATTTAGTTGAGGGGTATTTTTAGCGAATCAAGATCGAGCCGAAATTAAGCTTAGTAAGCATTCGAGCCTTATTCGAGCTTCTTATAAGTGAAGCTCAATGTCGAATTCGAATTTTGTATTACAATTAACTCGAACCCAAAATGGTTTGACCCGAAAAATTCGAAAAGTTTTTGTGTTTGGGAAAGAGAAAGGGAGCCAAAATTTTCCGGTAATATAGCAAAATAGTTAAGTGACGACTCTAATTCTCTGTCACTACGTAAAAAGAAAAGATAAAATATACGATAATATCAAAAACTATTACGAAACTTTTTATTTTATCAAAAACTTAGTTTGCTGTATAATTTTATCACTAACTTTTGTTTCTATATTGATTTTGGCCAATCTTCGATTTTACCATGTGAAAATCAAACAGGTCTTAATCTATAAATTTCAGTTATTGATTAAAAAAGTAAAAAAAATGATAATAATATCGAAACATTTCATGTGTTTTTTATTATAGGATTTTAATAGTTAAATTAAGTAAGTTGGAAGTTAAAGTTGGACAGTTGTTATTGATTCTGTTAAGAATATGTAAAATCGATAAAGACTGAATGATGGTTCTATTATGGGGTTACTACTAGGTGTAAGGTGGATTGCAAGACGTTGTAACGAAATGTTAAAACTCAACTACTATAGCAGAAATATTACTCTAAATTTAGCGATAAAAAGAGTATACGATAAAAATTTATGACATAATTAACGATATTATCGCATATTTTGTAAAAAAAAAGCAAAAAGGTATCCTTCTAACTTTAGCCCTAAATTGCTGCTCAGATTCGAAACCCTAATTCCCAATTCGGCAACCCCATTTCAGTCGTCGTCGGTCGCATCCAGCTGCCGATTCGTTCCTCTCCAACTCTCATCGCCAGGCTCCCGCCACTAATCTTCTCGCCTCAAGTTCCGTCACTCGATCTCCTGCGTCGCTTCTGTAGCAAAACCCTCGAGCTGCTCCCCCGCCTCCACCTCGTTAATCGCCTCTTCTCCGATCGGTTTGTTGTTCCACGCCTCGGTTCCTGTTTTGGGTACCTTGTATTGGACCCAGGGCAGCTTAAAGTCTCGATCTTTGTCCCGGCCCCATCGATGATCGCCACGGCAGCCACTGGATGAAACATGCCAGTACTGCGTAGCACCGGACGCAGGGGGCGGGCGACTCGCAACAAAGACAACGACGGGGACGACGAGGGGAAGAAGAATAACGGTGGTAGGGAAGGTATTCGGGCGTCGGACGCGATAGCGACACGGAGGCGGCGGAGGCGGGCCCTGCTTGAGGAGGTGAAGGCTGCAGAAGATATAGTTCAGAAGGAGGAGGGGAAGGAGAAGGAGGAGGAGGAAGGGGAGGAGGGGTTTAAGGGGAAGGGAATGGATGAGGAAGATAGCGGCGGGGATAAGGTGAATGCTGGAGGAGCAGGTGAAGAGGATGAGGGGAGCACGGTGCCTTTGCCGGAGAAGGTAGTTGTTTCTCTCAAAAGTATTGTTCCGTGGAGGAATTTAGGATTATCAGGAGTAGTTAGCCAGAGTTTGTTAGCACCGGCAATATTGTAGATATAGACATAGTGGTGTGCCTATCAGGAAAAAAAGGATTTCAAAGGTGGCTACTTGGAGCATATCTGTAAGTATAAGATTACTTGTTTAGACGATGGGATGGATTACCGCGGGTTACAGGTTTAGAAAATTCTTTAATAAAAAAAAGCATTATGACTGATTTACTCTTCATTGTCACAGACACTGGGTAAGGTAAATGGGGTCAGAGGTCAAAACTTTTATCTGCCAATGAGTTTAAATTTGTGTTATGTTCAGTTATTTGATTATTTGTGGCTGGTCGTGGCTTGCTCATGCCAGTGCGGTTTAATGGAAGTAGTTATGCTGATGATCCGGGGTTTGCTTTTTTGTTTTTTCATTGTCAGGCCTTCTTGTTGATGTGGAAATATGAGTAGGCTATCTTTGTTTTCATTATCAAAGTATGAGAGGTTCTGAGTTTCCCTCATCGGCCAACTGATTTTTGGAGATGTAAATCCCTTTTTTCTTTTTGTATTTACCTTTACTTTGCTTTGTGACTGAGTTTCTATATATATATATATATTGCATACATTTCCCTTCCTCAGCCGTCTGTTTTTGGCGTTGGCCTTTGGTAGACTATGAATTTCGGTATCAAATGAAACAACTTTTTTCATTTTTTTGACCATTGGATGAAGTTGTTGGTTACATGTCAATACTATGGTAGATGCCACTGCTTCTGGGTTGTTGGGAATTTTTGGTTGTCATTGAATGGATGTGTTTAATTCTGTATTTTCTAACTCATTTATTAATATGATGTTGACTCCCTAGGGAAAGAACTGTGTTTCCCCACAGGCAGCTTGATATCGGCTCAAACTAAGATCCTATTATAGCTTTAGCCCACAGAATGCAACTTAGTTTCCTTAAACCGCATCAGCATTTGATGATACATAGAATATTGAATGACTGACATCTGCTGAACTAAATGATATGTAGTGGGCATCAATTCTTCGATCTCTATATTTTGTTCCCCACCGTAGCTTCTTATATTTTGGGAGCTCTTTCTACTCTCTAGGGTTTGTTAGTCCTCAAACAGATTTTTGGTTCTCACGTACGAGAAATTTTGTTTGAATATTTGAAGCTTGCATCTTCCCTGGCTATTGAATTCCAATGCTGTCAAGAGTTATTTAAAACTCAGTAATTCTTTACCCTGCAGGTCCAAGTCGGTAACTCTCCATTGTACAAAATAGAAAAGAAACTGGGGAAAGGAGGTTTTGGACAAGTTTACGTTGGCCGACGTGTGTCTGCTGGTAGTTCAAGTGACATTGCAACTGGTGCCGGGGCAACAGAGGTGTATATTTTGTGGTGATACTCACTTTAAAGTTTAGGCTTTTGAGTTTCTCTGGACAAACAGCTATTGATTGTTGACATATAGGGACCCTTACATTTTTCTGGATGATACCGTAGGTCGCCTTAAAGTTTGAACACAGGAGTAGCAAAGGATGCAATTATGGGCCCCCTTATGAATGGCAAGTTTACAGGTGATGTCTTGAATTCGTGAACCGGTTTTGGCTATTTCATGTGACTCGCTTCACTGAATACAGTTTACCTGCTTTTGGATCACATGCAGTACACTAGGTGGCAGTCATGGAGTACCTCGAGTACATTACAAGGGTCGGCAGGGTGATTATTATGTCATGGTATTGTTTATTTTTCAGCTTTTCTGTCTCCAGTATGTAGCATATTACATCCTTTGTTTTTGGAACTTCTATTTTCTGATGAGTAATTAATGGCAGGTGATGGATATGCTTGGCCCGAGTTTGTGGGATGTTTGGAACAACAATTCTCACACGTACGTTGTGTTTTAGATCTCTTACCTTATGAGCTTTGCATGTTGAGAATTTCTGGTCTTCGATTAACTGGGCTCATGATCTATTCCAGAATGTCCGTTGAAATGGTTGCTTGCATTGCCATTGAAGCTATTTCTATTTTGGAGAAGATACATTCCAAGGGGTCGGCTTGCTTCAATCCACCTTATCGTCAAATCAGCTGATGATTGACTGCTTGATAGATCCTTCTCGTTATATTGCTTATTTAATGCCATCAGTTGAAGGAGTGTGTGATATAAAATTTTCTTGATCCTGCAATGGGAGTTTGATGAGACTGTGTACTGGACAGGTATATTCATGGTGACGTAAAGCCGGAAAATTTTCTTCTTGGTCCTCCTGGATCACCTGACGAGAAGAAATTATTTCTCGTTGACCTTGGTTTAGGTATAGAAAAATACTAACAGCCATTAGTGTTATGGAATTCCTTCCTACTCATTACACCCCTGTTTTGTGTATCAGCAACGAAATGGAGGGATAGTTCAACCGGTAATCATGTGGAGTATGATCAGAGGCCAGATGTTTTCAGGTATTGTGACTAATTACTTTGACATTTGTGCAGAATATCTTGTGTGACTGTACTTCCTGTCTCTGATTGCTGATTCATTGTTGGCCATGATGGCAGGGGAACAGTGCGGTATGCTAGTGTAGATGCTCATTTAGGGAGAACTGGAAGCAGGAGGGATGATCTGGAATCTCTTGCTTACACTATTATTTTTCTTCTTCGTGGTCGTTTACCATGGCAAGGATATCAGGTTGGCCTTTAACCCCCTTGACGTGACACTACTATTCATGTCTGTTAATATATTGTATTTTGACATTTTTTCTCGGTTCATGATGAAGGGCGAGAACAAAGGATTCCTCGTCTGCAAAAAGAAAATGGCCACATCTCCAGAAACTCTTTGTTGCTTGTGCCCCTCGCCTTTTCAGCAGTTCGTTGAACATGTCGTGAACTTGAAATTTGACGAGGAACCAAAGTACGCGAAGTACATTTCCCTTTTCGATGGGATTGTTGGACCAAATCCAGATATTAGACCCATCAATACCGAGGGTGCCCAAAAGGTTCATGAATAGCTCTTATTCAATGCAAAAGTCTAGCTAGAATCAGCAATTTTCTCTGGCTACGAGTATCATCTTCAGCATCTGACTAGCAGATAATTTTTCTCTGTATAGCTTGTAGTGGGCCAGAAGCGAGGAAGATTGACCATGGAAAACGACGAGGATGATGATGGACAAGCAAAGAAAAAGATTCGACTGGGCATGCCCGCCACACAGTGGATTAGTGTATATAATGCCAGGCGTCCGATGAAGCAAAGGTTTGTCTTCACCTGCCTAAACTTGTAACTTCTGCAACTCATCTGAGGAACTGTTTTGCAATTATGCCTCATTTTACCGTTCACAATAGAAGAACTTTGGTGGTGTTGCTAGCGGAGTTTGCTGATGTTGCCAGCGGAGATGATGTTGTTTAATGGGCTTGACTGGCGTGGTTTCCTTAATCTGCTTCCTCTCTATAGGTATCATTATAATGTTACAGACGTGAGGCTCAGCCAGCACATCAAGAAAGGAAATGAAGACGGGTTGTACATAAGCTGTGTTGCTTCTTCTCAAAACCTCTGGGCCCTGATCATGGATGCTGGCACTGGCTTCACTTCTCAAGTTCATGAACTTTCGCCATTTTTCCTTCACAAGGTAGACGCTCTATTTCTCAGTTTTGAATATCTTCTGGAATGATGGTTTAGCCGTCTCGCCTTTGTGTACCCCAGGAATGGATAATGGAACAATGGGAGAAAAACTATTATATCAGTGCAATAGCCGGAGCAAATAACGGGAGTTCATTGGTAGTGATGTCCAAAGGTATTAGATGATGGTGATTCCTTGTCACTTTCCTGCTGGTTATTAATCCTTTATTAACCTGTTAATTTCATCGGGTTACAGGGACCCAGTATCTTCAGCAGTCTTACAAAGTTAGCGAGTCATTCCCTTACAAGTGGATCAACAAAAAATGGAAAGAGGGTTTTTACGTGACCGCCATGGGGACTGCTGGGTGTAGGTGGGCAGTGGTCATGTCTCGTGGTGCTGGATTTTCCGACCAGGTAAATTACCGACCATCAGGGACTATATATCTTGGTTTACTTGTTTTAGCCTGAGTTGTCTTATCAGAGAAAAATCTTCTCGTGGAGTTTTCCTTCAGGTGGTTGAACTGGATTTCCTTTACCCAAGTGAAGGCATTCACCGACGCTGGGACAGTGGGTACCGCATTACCGCAACTGCTGCAACTTGGGACCAGGTTGCCTTAGTTCTCAGCGTGCCTAGGAGAAAACCCATGGATGAGACACAAGAGACGCTTCGAACTTCTACATTCCCGAGCACGCACGTGAAGGTCAGAGAATCCGTGACTTTCTGAATTTTTTAGCTGTAGTGACCTCGGGCCTTAGTGGCTAACAATGATTGTGTGATTCGTGTATGCAGGAGAAGTGGGCCAAGAATCTTTACATCGCATCGGTCTGCTATGGGAGGACAGTTTCCTGATCCAGTTTGAATTCTTACCCTGGCTCTGCCGAGAAACCTGTATCACGGGGACCGGCACCGAGGTTGTCGTACTGTCCTAGTGTTTCCCCTGTGCTGTCAAATTGTATTGAGTCGCGTACCTACTGAAAAATGGGTTCACCCATATCTGCTATGTAGTTTGTATAGGCGAAAAAGGATAGCGGCAACCATTTTCTTAATAAATGGTTAATTTGTTTTCACTCCTCTGCTGGATGAGAGATTGTTTCAGTGCTCCTCGCCGGGTGCGTAGGCTTACGATCATGGTATGATATGAACCGAAGAAGTTGCACTCACGTCCCTGGTTTCTTACCAGCCTGCCTCAGAGTTTTATTCACTCCTGTCCGCTTTGATTTGAGGTCTAGGCATGAATCTGGTTTGTTGACTAGATGAAGATTTTCTATTTTTAGGAATTATTTTCCCGACTAACACTAGCAAGTAACAAATCTCGGTCGCCTGCCTGCCGCTTTCGTCGGAGGCTTATTGTGAACGTCGGGACTTTCTTAGCGAGCTTTGTTCCCTAGTGACGTTATTTGACAAATTATTTTATCAAATAATTTCGTAACTTTTAAAATTCGTCGACTAACCCAGTGAAGTCGATCTTTGTAAGGCCGACTTCTTCTCTACACTTAGGCAAAAAAAAAAAAAAATCAAACGTAAAGGCCGACTTCCCTATACAGGCAAAAAAAAATTTCAAAAAAAAAAAAAATTTCAAAGGGCATTCAAGGAAGTCGGTCTTACGTAAGGCCGACTTTCCTATACTTAGGTAAAAAAAATTTTTAAATGCCGACTTCCTCAAATAATAAAGTTGGCCTTTGTAAAACCGATTTTATTGAATTAGTCGTCTAATTTTAAAAGTTACGAAATTATTTAGTAAAATAATTCGTCAAATGAGATCATTAAAGAACAAAACTCCTTTCTTAGCAAAAGAAACATTCAACCCGTGGCTTACTTGAAACATGAATCAAATAGCTGGGTGTGGGTTGATGATAAGTTGAAGAAGCACTTTGGTGGTTTTCCGATCTCCACGTGATTCTGGGACTAATTCTTCTGGTTGATTAACACGTTTTCCAGTAATTTAATCATGTCTTTGGTCTTTGGTCTTCTCAACAATAAATTGACATGACAACTACTCCTATTTGATTCCCCCCCTCCTCCCCTTAACAGCACCTTTGCTTAAATTTTATCACTGAGGAATTGATCCGAAATCAAAGAAATCTTCACCATTTCGAGAGCATGAAATCATTTCAACAATCACATTGGAAATGACAAGGGCTGACTAATTTAACGAATTATTTATTGCACTCTGAAGCTAAAAAATGAGTGGTCGGGCATATGAGTGAGAACACATTGAATGAGGAACCAAATCATGATGACACGGTGTACGTTTGATGTCTAAAATTGCGGTTAATAAATTGAACACAGTGTGGTGGTTGGATTGGAGAACGAGCATATAATTAAATGGTGGGCATGAAAAATCTGACGGACATTTCCCCAACCTCCAACCAAATGGCAAGCCAAGTCCAACCACTGTTATTATTTTACTCCTAAATATATATTAAGATTAAAGTTTCAGTTGTTATAGTAATAGTAAATATGGTTCATTTTCTGTTTTCTTTTTTCTTTTTTATTATTTTCGCGCCTTTTCTCGCAACATCTTCGTTATCTGCAAAAATTATAAAAAACAATAAGATAAAAATTCGATTCATAATAAACAAAGACTTTTCCGTGTTATAATTTGATTAAAAAAAAATTAAGCAAAAATCCAAGGGTAGGACAAAAAGACAACATTTTCTTACTACAAGAACAATCGCCCGAGAGATCCGTCGCTTTCAATCCGACGCGGCGACACCGACGCCTCCGCCCTTTTATCTGAAACACCCATTACTATTCTTCTTCTTCTTCACCCATTTTTCTTCCGCCTTTTCCTCTTCCCCTCTCCAAAATCGATCCCAAGGCCATCAGCCCGCCTTCTTGTCGTATTAGATAATAGTAATAATACGAGGAAACGGAAGTGGGATTCTTCAGTTTGGTTTCTTGATTTCTTATCCGCCATGCTGTCGTTGAATCGCACCTGCTTCCTGGTAACGTCTACTCCCTTCCTTTTTCTTTTTTACTGTTTCTGGGAGTTTTTTTTTATATTCCCCATTTGTGATTTCTTGCTTCCCGTGTTCGTTTCGCGCGTCAAGTTGCAACCTTTGGCCGTTTTCCTGGGGATTTGATCCCATCCTCCGACTACCCATTCCTTCTTACGTCTGGTTGTTGTTACTGTTCGGGAACCATTGCCCCAGCGGTTAACTTATCAAGAAACGATCTTGTTGATTGCGAATCTGAAGGATCGAAAAATCCTGCTGATGGGATTTGCCGTGTTTTCTTTGGTTGGTTGCAGAGCAACTCGGGGATCAATGGCTCGAGGACAGCCGTTCAGAGGCATGGGTTGCCTGTGGCTTACGTGAGGATGCCGTGCTTGCTTTCTACGCGAGCCAGGGCTGCCAAGAGCGGTGATGCCAGTGTCGTGATGGAGACTGCCTTGAAGGAAATGCAGTTAGGGAATGGGAGTCCTGCCGCGGCCGAGGTCGGCTTGGATACGACTGTTGGTGGCGGCATTAAGGATGTTTATGGGGAGGATACTGCCACCGAGGACCAGCTTGTTACTCCCTGGTCAGTTTCTGTCGCCAGGTGAGATGGAGTTTCTCCTTCCATTTGTTTTTCTGTTCGAGTTTTCTTTTGTTATGCAATTTTTTGGCTAGGATCCATGTATTACATGTTGGTGTGCAACTAAGACACGTACATCTGACAGCTCCATGAAAATTCTTGCTTGTTCAAGATATTTGTATACGGGAGGGATATGTATTTGCTTCTTGATTTTGGGGTGACTTCCGAAATATTCTAGCACAATCTCTTGCCAGGAATGCTCCTGATTGTTTGGATGTTGCCAGATGAACAGAGTTTGTGATTCCGTTTCCTTTTTGTTAATTGCAGCGGCTATAATCTGTTGCGTGATCCCCACCACAATAAGGGGCTTGCTTTTAACGAAAAGGAGCGAGATGCGCACTACCTTCGTGGTCTTCTCCCTCCCACCATTGTCTCTCACGAACTCCAGGTTACACTTGACTCCCGACTATGTCCTGGAAAATTTTCTTAATCCTGATTGAATCTCACATCCGAGACCTTGGTCCCCCTCCCCCCCGCTTCAGGTGAAAAAGATGATGCATAACATTCGTCAATACCAGGTCCCATTGCAGAAGTACATGGCCATGACGGATCTTCAAGTAATTTTGTGCTTTTAACTCTTTTTAGCCATCTTTGTTTAATTATGTTCAGACCATGTTTTAAGGATTTGGATTTGGTATCGATGAGGGTCCTGTGATTGTCGTGCTCATTTTTTGTCTGTTCCCACTTTCTTGTAGGAAATGAATGAAAGGCTCTTCTACAAGCTCCTGATTGATAACGTGGAAGAGCTATTGCCTGTTGTTTATACTCCCACCGTTGGTGAAGCTTGCCAAAAGTATGGCAGCATCTTCAGGCGTCCTCAGGGTCTCTTCATTAGCTTGAAGGAAAAGTAAGCACGAATTCATGAATTTATTTTTTTTTCCCATTTCATTCTAACATCTGTAGGAGCATCTTCATGATAATTTCGGTTCTTCTGAAAGGGGGAGGATTCTTGAGGTGCTGAAGAACTGGCCGGAGCGGAATATCCAAGTTATCGTTGTGACTGATGGAGAGAGGATCCTTGGGCTAGGCGATCTTGGTTGCCAGGTAAAACCATATCGCAATGATTCATTCCATGGATGAGGACATGCAGGAAAGGGACTGATGTGTATCTGTGGGAATTTGTTACTACAGGGAATGGGTATACCTGTGGGAAAGCTCTCGTTGTATACAGCTCTGGGAGGAGTTCGGCCATCTGCTGTGAGTGATCATTGCACCGGCTGCTTATCTTTGTCAAACTATATGTTTTCAAGATCAAGATATTTGAATTTGACACATGATTTTATTTCACTTGATAGTGCTTGCCCGTAACAATTGACGTTGGAACTAACAATGAAGCACTGTTGAACGATGAGTTCTACATTGGATTAAGGCAAAGAAGAGCTACTGGACAGGTTCGTATTTTTTTGTATCTTTTGTCAAGTGTATTGACAAATATGTGTTAGCCTTGCTTCTCTGATGCTGCGGCTTTCTTCCATTCTAGGAGTACGATGAGCTTCTGCATGAATTTATGAGTGCCGTTAAGCAGAATTACGGGGAGAAAGTCCTGATTCAGGTTTATGAGTGCCGTTAAGCAGAACGTGAATAACGATGTCAAAATTAAGTATTTTCTCGTGGGCTTGTTTGGCTTATGAAGTGAATCATTTTTACTTGCAGTTTGAAGATTTCGCAAACCACAATGCATTTAATCTTCTTGAGAAATATGGTACAACTCATCTTGTCTTCAACGACGATATTCAGGTAAAATGATCGATGCCCCTTGTGATATTGAACATTTTTGTATCTGATGTTCCTTTTCTTTTTTTATTGCAGGGAACGGCATCAGTTGTCCTGGCTGGTCTCATTGCAGCACAGAAATTAGTCGGTGGCAGTCTTGCTGATCATAGATTTCTTTTCCTGGGAGCTGGAGAGGTCAGCTGATGGATTCCTCTCTAGGAAAAACATTATTAAATCCCTTTCTGTTTGCATCATCCTGTCCTTTTTGCTCCTGGTTTTCGGTTGCTGGAACAGAAGGGGGGTAATCTACTTTTCATCGATTGTACAGGCTGGCACTGGAATAGCGGAGTTGATTGCCCTGGAAATTTCAAAGCAGGTTTTAACCTGTCTCCATAAAACAATACGTCAGTACAAATGTTGTTCACTTAATCATTTTGCTAAGTTGTGTTGCCCTCAATGCAGACGAATGTCCCTCTGGATTTGGCTCGCAAGAACATATGGCTGGTCGACTCGAAGGTAGGCCGAGTCATGACGATTGCTTCTTTTTGGGGAATATTTAGGAAATACTAATCGACAAAGCGTGCTTTCGTGAAAAATTTTCAGGGTTTAATTGTAAGTTCACGAAAGGATAGTCTCCAGCACTTTAAAAAGCCTTGGGCACATGAGCATGAACCCATCAGAGATCTCGTGGATGCTGTCAAAGTACGCCAATAGGCTTCCCTTGGTTTTTGTTTCATCTTTTGCCGCATTCTCCATCTCTTGAAAAATCCATTGCTTGGTTTTGGCTAATGTAGGCTATTAAGCCCACGGTGTTGATTGGCACTTCTGGTGTGGGAAGAACCTTCACTAAAGAAGTGATTGAGACGATGGCCTCCTTGAACGAGGTAAAATTCTGTGCTCTCATTTCTTCCTTACGTGCTGATAAGACAGGGAACTGATGCTCATATTCTTCTTACTTTCAGAAACCCATCATCCTGTCGCTGTCGAACCCAACTTCTCAATCCGAGTGCACAGCTCAAGAAGCTTATAGATGGAGCGAGGTGCAGTCTCTTGAATGCTTCCACATCCTTTGCAAGCCCAAGTAGAAATAATTTCTAGCGTCTTCTTGCTTGTTTATCGTCAGGGTCGTGCTATCTTTGCAAGTGGAAGCCCGTTTGCTCCGGTAGACTATGAGGGGAAGGTCTTTGTGCCAGGACAGGTATCATTTTTCGAAAAGTTTTGTTTTCAAGTGCACTTTGAGCCTGAAAAAAAAGTCATATTGGCTAAATGGCATGTGCTTCTCGTTTAGGCCAACAACGCATATATATTCCCTGGATTTGGCCTTGGCTTGATAATGTCCGGCGCGATTCGTGTTCACGACGACATGCTTCTTGCAGCCTGTAAGCACCTTTCCGCCTTAAAATTGCCTGGAGATTTCACATTTGTTATAAAAGCCTTAGAACGCCCGTCGTCACGTATGTGAAACAGCTGAGGCCCTAGCTGCAGAGGTGAGCCAGGAGAATTTCAAGAAAGGCCTAATCTACCCGCCATTCTCCAACATCAGGAAGATATCAGCTAACATTGCAGCACGCGTGGCCGCCAAGGCCTACGACCTCGGTAAGAATGATCGACTGCATGGAGCAATATTACAGCCAAACGCCGAGAACTAATCCCAGTGACTCGTTGTTGCAGGACTAGCGACCCGTCTGCCTCAACCAGATGACCTGGTGAAGTGCGCCGAGAGCTGCATGTACAGTCCTACTTATCGGAATTACAGGTGAATTGGCCGGATGTCTGCGGCGACTGGCAGTTCTTCCCGGGGGGGGCATTGTGGGAAACCTAAGTTTTGTGTTTGTGGGTGATGAGTCTATTAAAAAATTCAAAATTATTTATCATCCTGCAAAGGATTTTGTACGGATAGAAGAAAGGAGGATTGCAGTCATTTCGCCATAAATTTTACAATAAAGTATTTCATTGACTTACTTAAAGAAATAGTTTTATTTATAAAAAAAATTGATATTTATGTAATGTGTAATAATAAAATCATATCACGTGTTAGATTACATTCGACGTAGTTTAAGATAATATAATAAAATATGGGACAGGGAAAAAGGAAACGTGGGCGGCTTTTCCTTCAGGAAAAAGCAGGTCAGCATAAATTGAATCAGATTGCGTCGCTTCCATTAATATGGCACAATTTTTAAAATTTAGATTATATTTTATTACCTAAGTTGTCCCGACAGAAATTGCTTGAGTTGATCTCCAGAAAAAACGAATTAATGTGGAGATTTAAGGCCATCACGGTGGATAGAAAAAGTGGCCTTTTCTATCTATAGCTTCAATATTTTTAGCAATGATATCCTCTCTTTATTTATTCTTTATTTTTTTTTAAGAAAATAAAATAAGTGGATATCTGTTGGGATTTGTCAAATATAGATTTCTTTTTCACCGTCCCCAAAAATAAATAAAAAGCGCGTGAATTAAATAAGAAAGGTTTTTTTTTTTTTCATGTATGTAAGAGAGAGAGCGATGCGAGGAGGCAGTGAGATAAATTATTAGAAAAGAAAAAATCCCAACAAACAGAAGAGAAAGCGCTCTTACTCTCTCTCCCATCGTAATCCCCAAAATACCCCCCCACGGGGAAAACCCAAGTCCCTCCGCCGCCGCCATTGCCGGCTCCCGCGGCCGAGATGACGCGCCGCTGCTCTCACTGCTCCTCCAACGGACACAACTCCAGGACCTGCCCCTCCAGCCACCACGGGCCCGGCGGTGCTCCCTCCGGAGGCTCCCCTGGCTATGCCTCCCCCGGGGGAGTTAGGCTGTTCGGCGTCCGATTGACGGACGGCCGCGGCTCCACGGTCAAGAAGAGCGCCAGCATGGGTAACCTGTCCGGACACCTCCACTCGAATCGCGCCGTGCACCCCAACGATCACATGTCCGCGGACGGTTATCTATCCGATGATCCCGCTCATCACGGCCCTGGTTCGTCCTCCCGCCGTGGCAGCGATCGGAAGAAGGGTATGCCGAGTCCTTTCCGCGGATTATTCTGATGGAATTGACGTATCGTATTTGCGAGTTATTTGTCCTTGATGTGTGTACCGCGTTAAGTTCTTTTGCTCTTATGCTGTTGGAATTGTCTCGTGCGATTGTTTTGCTTCAAAGGTCTTGTCTTTTTTTTTTTTTTTTGGTCGGAGAAGTTCAGAATCGTCGGTTTCGTTTGTCCCGTTCGTTCGTCTTTGCAATTTCAAGTTATGGTTTCTTGCGGATGCCCATGATGAATGTTTCGGCCTGTTTCAGAAAGTTGCTGGTGATTGTGTTGATGACAAGGGTTGAATAATACTTCGAACAACGTGTGTAGGATTTGATTGTGCAATGTTATATAATGTGGATCCTATGTTGATCGACATCAGGTCGAAGGGTTGTTCAACTGGATTGAATATCCAGTGGATGAAAAGGTCTATTGAGTTGTCCGATCAATGTCTGTTGATTTTTTGCTTAAATTATCTTGGGATGATCCTCAGGAAATTTGTGTTCCATAATCCTGCGTTCGATGTGGATGTTTCAGGAGTGCCCTGGACGGAGGAAGAGCACCGAATGTTTCTCGTAGGTCTGCAGAAACTGGGCAAAGGAGATTGGCGAGGTATATCTCGCCAATATGTCACATCACGAACCCCTAGCCAAGTAGCTAGTCATGCCCAGAAGTACTTTATCCGGCAAAGCAACACCAGTCGCAGAAAGAGACGCACCAGCCTGTTCGACATGCCTCAGGATGCGGTTTGTTATCTTCTTTTTGGTGCACATTATTGTGTTTAACCGGTATGCTTCTGACAAACCAGACGATTTCTGTTTGTCTAGGCCAATGTCCCACACTCTGTCCATGAAGACCTCGCCCTGGGCCCTCACTACGAAATCGAAACTGAAGTTCTCAACTCCATGCCTTCACTCGATCTCTCTCTCCGCACCGAGCCCTCTTCCGCACCCATCGAAGCCGCTGCTCGCGATCCTGCAATGAACATCCGTGATCAAGCCCCTGCTTGCCCATCCGGTGGCTACCCACCTTTCATCCCAGGCTACTTCCAAGGGCACACCCCTGTGCTGATGCCCCTCTGGCCCAGAGAAGCATTGGCTCCCTTGCCCAACGTCTCCTCCTCAGACCAATACTCTCACCACCAGGTCGTGAAACCAACCCCTTCGCTCGCGAAATATCCCGCAAACATGGACGAGCTGGTGGGAATGTCGCAGCTCAGCCTGATGGAGAGTGAGAACGGGTGCAGGGGCGACCCGTCAACCCTGTCCCTGAAGCTGCTCGGGGAGCCCTCAAGGCAGTCGGCGTTTCACGCCAAGCCCCCGTTGTCGGTGCCCAAGCACAATCCCATCCAAGCGGTTTGATACTGAGCCCCGGCCTCATGAAATCACAATTTCATGTCAATTGATATTTTTTTTTTTGTTTCATTTTTAGTTCCTCCTTACTTATACAGTTCTGGCATTATCTCCTGTCAGTTTTATTACAATTTTACAGTACATAGAACGATTTGATCGTAAAAGGGGAAGGACTAATCTGAAACATGCAAGACAATAACAACACGTAACCTCAATTAGCTCATAATTAAAGGATCAAGTGGTAAATAACAACGTTCGAGAAGGGGAAGACCTACGCCTTTCGGACAATAAACGGCTACCGGAGAAATTCAAAAAAGAAACAAGAACGAGAAGAAGAAGAAGAAGATGCACAAGACTATCTCTCGATCTCGACCCAAGTCAGGGAGGAAACCCTTGAGGGAGATCCATGTTTCCGGGAAGAACGTCCCCGCGACCGACGCCCCGTCGAAGCCCGGGAAGAACTCGACGGTCTCGTGCAGGGGATCGCCGAAAGGGGAGGGGACAATGAGGAGGGATGGCCACGGCGGTGACGGGGACGGCGTCCTGGATAGACTCCTGCTCGTGAGGTCAGACTTGGCTGGCCTCATTAGGGAGGTAAGGGCGATAACATTTTTGTGCGTGTGCATTGGGTTTAGGGAATGAGACAAGGATTTCATGGGGTTCTAATGCTTTCCAGATTTTTTCGATTTCGCGGCCGCGGCATTGATGATGATTGTGTGGAAAAGTGGTTGCTTTTTCTTTGGTTATTAGTTTGACGCAAGTGAGATTTTGGGGTCTAGGGTTTTTCTTTCTTTTGTTTGGAATTAGGGTCTTGTTGGATTGGTTAATAGGAAATTTAGCTTTTTGGTTTGAAGATTAAAGAATTGGAGATTGTGATGCCCTTGTAGTGTTTAGATTGGGGCTCGTTTGATTCCGGCTGTTGAGAGCTTCGTTGATGATGATGAATCAGTTTTCATTACTAGTGGAGAATGCAGTTCCTTCATCATAGTCCTCTAGATTTGCAGAACTAATCAAGTATACATTTTACGAGATTGATTAGCAGTTGGATGGGATTTGATTAAGGATGATCGTTTGGTTGATTTCGGAAATATATGATCTACAGCCAGCCTCATGGTTCTTGTTTTACTGATTGAGGGAGGTTGATCCACGCCTGTGCTTGCAGATTGATGAATTGGTAGCCCAAGCATTCCAACTCGAGACTACCGGCAGGTGTGGGAAAGAAGAAGCCGACGCACTGTCGGTTTTCTTGTCTGAAATCCTGTCTTCTCTGAAGGTAATACATGTAGAACAACTATTCCTCGGTGAAATTAAAATCTCTAGTGAAGCTGTTTTATGAGCGAGTTATGGTTGGCAGCCATGGTCATCGAGATTAAAGAGTGCATTATCCCGCCCTCCGATATCTTTGGAACCGGCTGAACCTTCTTCTGCGATCGCTGTTCGCAGTCCTGAGCAAGATAAATTTGATTCGCTTATCTCCCCATCGCCTCTTGTCTCATGGCGTGCTGAATGCACAATTGAAAGGGGTAGACAAGTGTTCATGCTCACACCCTTGCCAATGTCATCCAAATACAGGAAACCACCCCCTCCAGATTTCCCGAAACCGGTCTCCTCAGCAGTTCCACCGCTCTCGTTGACCTTATTAGAAGAGGGAAATGATCACGAAACTGCGAGCAAGGATGAGCCCCCACCCATGGGAGAGGAGCAAAATTTCGCTTCCCCAAAACTGGCATTGAGGAAACCATGCTCCATGGTCGTAGTAACTCCTTGCTTCAAAGTATCACCTCCGAGGTCCTGCAAGTTGCTGGACCCGTCGTTGGATTCATCTTGTTGGAAAGACGCCAGGAATCGTAAGGCAACCCCATTTCCTATTGGTTTGAGGAAATATGACAATTCACTGTCTGAATCAGAAGAAGAGGGGGCCTCAGAAGAGCTGACCCAGAAGTATCCGAAGCTGCTGGCGATACGACGAGACATCAACAAAGGAAACAGAGCAAAAGAACCTTCGCCAGAATGGTCATTCTCTCCCCCTAAAACTTGCACCGTGATGGAGCCTCCTGCCGAGAAATCACCGCACGACGCTTCCGACAGCTTCCGGCTAATGCCCGTTCAATGTATGTTCGTTCCTTCATCTTCTATTTGCGTGCTGGCTATTATGATGACATTACCACCTTGGAATCCTTCATTCAATCACTCCATTCCTCCTGTTTCTAGGCGACAACTCTCGGCTAATCGAGAAGACTCCCGTATGGAGGGGCCCCGAGGGGAACCGGCCAAGGAGGCCTCCGGGAGAAAACACGCTCAAGAGGGAGCTGTGGACGAAATTCGAAGCCGCATCCGCCTACAACATTCCAAAAGGCAACGGATCCCACTCGGCCGACTCCAAACTAAGAGGATTCATGGACAGACTCGACGAGGCTTCTCTCGACGAGTGATGCTGGGCAGCCAGTTGATCGGGCAGTTTCTTGCAAATGGTAATGAAAAGGAAAAAGGTTAGCAAGTAGTGGAAAAGTGTAAGGGATAAATACATGAACTCGCACGTCTTCCCTTTTAATGATGTCTTAATTCTGGCCGCCAAAAGAGAAGTCCAAAAGAATTGCAACGCAAATCCAGGCCCAGAACAGCAAAACGACGTTCCCACGTTAGTTAGATGTAATCACGTTTATGGTAAAGCTATTGGTAAGAAATATGATTAAATATTACCAAGTTTCATTATAAATTATGAACGTTGTCACTGGGGAAAGGAAGAACACCATCCGGGATATTCCTGGAAACCCAACTTCCCTACCAGAAGCAGCACTACTCGATCCAATTCCCGTCCGTCGTCTCCCCGAATCCGGACTTCGGTGACCTTGATTCCGCCGCCTTCCTTGGAAGTATTCGTGACCGTAGGCCGTACCTGGAGTCCCTGCTGCACGAGTCCGGGGCCTTGCTGCTCAGGGGATTCCCCGTGACTTCCGCATCAGACTTCAACGATGTCGTCAAGGCTTTCGGGTACCCTGAGCTGCCGTATGTCGGGGGCATTGCCCCTCAGAATAAGGTCGTCGGGAGAGTGTTCACCGCGAACGAGTCGCCACCTGATCAGAAGATCCCCTTCCACCACGAGATGGCTCAGGTTTCTTTGGATTGAATGTTTTGCAGGATTATTGTATTGCCCTGGTATTTTGGCTAGGATTAGCAATATGGGATGTGCTTGGTGAAATTGTGACGGAGCTTCGTCGGGGAGAATGTTTTGCGACTTTCCAGATGTTTTGGAACTAATTCACATCCTCGTCTGATGAAGAGGTTGGCATAGCTGTTAAACGGATTTGCCTGTTCTCGATGAATGAACAGGTCCCAGAGTTCCCGGCGAAGCTGTTCTTCTTCTGCGAAGTAGAACCTGGCAGCGGAGGAGAAACACCGATTGTACTTAGCCTGTGGACGGACATGAGACAGTTAAAGTCGTTATTGCAGGAGTCCTGTTGCTGTCATGTGTAATTGAAGTGAAGGAAGATCGACTGGACCTGGTTTGATTGGAAGAACAAAGGCCGAATAGAAGAAGGAAATGGGAGAAGGGCCTTCTAAGGAGAAGCATATGGGTTCAAATAACAAATAGATGAAAGGGGTAAAATTGTAAATACATTATGTTTGTTATCTGGTGTGAGAGCTGCAGCACACGCAGCAACGATATATGAAACATAATTCATTCTGTTTCAGTGTGGAATGAAAAACAAACCTTTTTGTCCTTTTCTGGAGAGTAGCGATGGAGGTGAAATGAGGAGGTTTTAGAACGTCTTGTCGAGCTTCATAGCCATGTTATATATGATAGGATGAAGGAAAAGTACCCGGATTTCATCCAGCGGCTGGAGGAGCAGGGCCTGCTCTATATTCGCGTCCTGGGGGATGATAACGACCCTCATCACCGATTGGCCGTGGGTGGAAGTCCACATTCCTGACGGACGACAAGACCATCCCCGAGAAAAGGTTTTTGTGCAGCAGCTCTAAATTCGCTCCAAGGACTTCCAATGTGTTGATTATGACGCATCTTCACTAATGTATCCACTTCAGGGCCTCGCAGCTGGGGATTAAACTGGAGTGGACGAAAGATGGAGCAAAGACAATTATGGGTCCGATCCCCGCAATCAAGTTTGACAAATCACGAAACCGCAGTTCAACAGCATGGTAGCCGCCTTCACCGCCTGGAAGGATGCGAGGAACGATCCCGAGAAGGCGGTGGCATTTGATGATGGCACACCCTTGCTGGCCGAAACTATCCTCGACTGCCTAAACATTCTGGAGGAAGAAAGTGTGGCAATCCCTTGGAGGAAGGGCGATGTCATGCTGCTAGACAACTGGGCCGTGCTCCACTGTCGCAGGTCTTTCGAACCGCCGAGGTGGGTCTTGACCTCACTTTGCAAGTAATGTATTTGGGTTGTGTTACTGTCTCTTGCTCGTGCCTGCACAACTCATCACTGGGATTGTGATCTTTACATTGTCTAAAACCAGTCGGGTCGATTTAGGACAAAAACATACGAACAGATAGATTGCAAGAACGTCATCTCAGGAAAAATACACTAGGGATACATCACTTGACTCATCATCTTCCTTGGACTAGGCCACTGAAAACCTGGCTGTTACCGGCGAGGGTAGCCTCCCACTCAATCGACGACAGAAGTATCTGGGACAGAGAGATCACGACCTGCTTCATGTCTGGCCTCAAGATTGGGTCGTCATCCACACATAGTTTCCCCAGCATGGCCACCTTGAATAAACAGTCTTCTGGGTAAAGATCCATCAGATTGGCATCGATGCAGTCTTTCATGCTCGATACGCATGTTGAATCGGGAACACTCCTCAGGGCACTCAACATCTGCAACGACAACAGTGTCAGCAGAGAGAAAAAGGCCATGTTGTGCTAGTTAGATTCGAGACTTACAAATGAGACCAAGGAACGTCTCTCTGCACTTTTCGTCTGAGAGCTTTCAGTGCGTATAGTTGCCTCTTTACCGGACACTAGCTCGAATAGCACAACTCCAAAAGCATACACATCACTTTTTGTCGTCGCTAGCCCATTACTCAAGTACCTGTAGCATGAAATTCCTCAGATAAGTTTTGAAATCATATTTTTTTTTCTCACTCAGGTTTGAGAAGATATCACTCACTCGGGAGCCAAATAACCAAATGTGCCTACGACTTTGGTTACTGAGGCCTCTGCATCACCTGTCTTCCCAATGAGCTTCGCCAAACCAAAATCAGAAATCTTGGCACCAAACAGGCAAATGTTTCAGAGTCAGCGACACTTGTAAACTGGAAAAAGGACTCTAGTATTGCATCATTCATTATGGGATCGCCTGATCATACCTTTGCCCTGAAGGAACCGTCAAGCAAAATGTTGCTCGTCTTAATATCTCGATGGACGTAATGGTTTTTAGTGTGCTCGTGGATGTACTCCAAGCCTCGAGCCGTATCAAGTGCAATTTGGACTCTCATAATCCATGAAAGATAAGTTTGACCTGGAGCCAATACATCAGCAACCTTTGTATTGGGGTCGACTTTCTTATCACAATATTGTTGTTTACCTTTGCTTTGCGGATCATGTAGATGATTCTTAAGCGAACCATTCTGCGCGTACTCATAAATCAAGAACAACTCCTCATCAGTAGCTGCATATCCAAGCAATTCAACCTGAGGCAGTTTCAGGCAAAAAAATATTCCAAAACTGCTTTAATCAATCATCCGGATAAATGAAATCATGTTGTGAAGTATCAGAGATAAAATTGGATTTACCAAATTTGTATGATGAACCTTGCACAAGACTTTCACCTCAGCCAGAAACTCTTTAGTTTTCGTTGCAGTCATCCTTTTGACAGCTAACTCCTATGAAGAACAACATCAAAGGCAATCTCACAAGTTAGAATGGAAAACGGAAAAACGACACGGAGATGATTCTGGGTAGATAATTTACCTGGTCATGCAAAACACCATGGTAGACAGAGCCATATGTGCCATGTCCGAGGAGATTAGATTCAGAGAAACCTTCAGTTGCAAACAGGATGTCCTCATAAGAAAACACCACAGGCTTCTCCACATCAAACACATCGGCCCCTAGTGCTGCATTCAGACGATTAGATGCATTTGTAAATGCATAATCTTGGGGAGTCTAACCAATATAAAAAAAGGCAACTTTGAAAAGCAGCAAAGGAAAGCCGAGAATTGTTTCGATACAACAGCACACTAGACCAGTAAATGGTCCACAGAAGGATCCGATCTTCACATACAAGAATTACCATATTGACATGGTTTTCTAATTTAGAAGGGATTTTCAACAGTAGCGGTTTTTATAGAGCTTCCCACGAGTACATAATACTGCAAGACTTGAGGATTTCTTGAATTCGATCAGCCATGTTACCATACCTTTAGGAATGTTAATTTGGTTGTTGCTTGGCTCCCGGTTGGTTTGCCTCCAATCCCCAGGTTTGCAGCACATGTATCTCCCAGATCCACAAAGAATGCTGGGATTTCGAAGTATTAGGAACTTATGAGAGAGCTTCCCATCGGGACCTTTTCCGCGATTTCCTCGTGTATCGGCACAGCACCTTGATGACCTGAATGAAATGAATAATAGTATTCCTAATACCAACAAGGCAACGCCAATCCCCAAACTCCCGACAATCCAGCCATATGATACGCGAGCCTTACGGTTCCCTTTTGTAACTGCAAAAGAGAAGTAGGAAACATAAATTATTTCTAGTTTTATGTGCAGCCGAAACTCTGCTTAGATATTGCGTTCTATAACAAAGACTGTAGAAGCATAAGTCAAACAGGCGTTCACACTTCCTTCACCTGAGCTTATCAGCTCATCGTCTAAAAGTGTGGTTATCTTACCGTTACTAGGAAAGGAATCTGCAGATGGGGCCAGAGCGGGCACGGGACTGATGTTCTCTGTTGGATAAGGCTCCCCAGGAACTGTATTGACCAAACACAACTCACGCTGAGTCAAACAACCAGAACTATCAAATGTATATAAGATGATAAACATGAGCAGATGCCACCGAAACGTCAAGGAAACGCCATCGATGAAAATTCAGTATCATCGGGAACATCCCAAAACCAAATCAGACTACCGAATCTGGTCCACTGAGGGTTTACCTGAATTGAGGGGGATGTAATACAAATTCCCAACAGTGACATTATCAGGACTAGCAATCCCGTTCACCTGCTCAATGCTCCCCATGCTGACCCCGAACCTACTGGCCAGCGACTCGACATTATCCCCATCCCTCAACACATAACTCACAAGGTAGTTCCACAGTCCACTTGAACACCCGCAGAACAACCTCAATGACACAACTGAGCCCGCCCTTGCTGTCCTAGTACTGTTTGGCGGGATTGCCAGGCCATCATACGCCTCTGTGACAACATCATACACATAGCCCCCATCCGAGTGGACTGTATATGTCGTGTTGGTCGCATACTTCCTCTCGGTATGCAGGCAGGAGCAGTTCTTCCTCACGAAGACGTAGTCGATCTCTGGATTCTCGACGGTGACATCCTCCGGGAACACGTCAAACATGGACTGGATCACGGACAGCGTCTCGTTAGGCAACGGCTTGAACGCGAGGAAGGACGTGCACACCCGCGTGGTGTCCGTGCAGTTCATCGGCATCGCAGGGCCCGACGAGACAGTCCCGACTCCAATGCCCAGCCACATAACAACACAAACCCAATGAAAATCCATACTCCGACAAAGCAGCTAACGAGGGGTTCCCAATACGAGGTTTCACGTAGTGGCAATGCTCCGAATCAGATCAGCATCCATTCTTTCCAGCTGAAATCACGACCTGAGTACCCAAAAACGGGTACCGAGAAGTGGGTATGCTCCAAACCCAATCAATCTCCAGTCTTTGGGTCGAAATCCTAACGAGGGCAGCCGTGGAAGTCACGGGGACGAGGTCTTGGGCGAAGTGGGTGCGTCCGGGAACAGAACAGGAGAGGAAAAAGGTGCAAACTTTGGTGAGATAGAAGGGAAAAGGAAGGCCGGGGACAAGTGGGGATTTGCCTGAAATGGAGGGGAGGGGAGGGGGAAGAGGAGATTTTTATGTCGTCGTCGATGAGCTGTGAAAAATAGAGAGCGACGTTTGCTTGGTTAGTTGGACTTGGGAGGAGCAAGTGATTAAGATTAAAAGAGGGAAAAGGAGAGTGTGATCAAACTCTGGGAGGAGGTTTTGGTTCTAGGTGTCAAAACTAAATGCCTCTTAAATTTATTACAACATAAGATGAACTCGAAACTCTCCATCATAATAATTTACCTTCTCGTGCTCATGATTTCGTTTCAATTAATTCTCACGAATTCTGATATTTTTTTTTTAATTTAAGGAATCGCTCTGGCAGGAAAGCTTTTTGGGATATATCATCTGCAAGCTAATGAGGAAAGTGACATTGAAACAATGATGCTGTGTTCGCAATGAAATGATGGATGACTTCATATTCAACAATGATGGATGGGTTTTGATTTAATGGTTTAATTAGGGAGGGATTGGGTACTTACTTTTCAACAAACAATTTTGGGGATTAGCTTGATTGATTGATTAGAGACAGCTCCTTCATTTCGTGTGATTCTTCACTTCTTATTACCATAAAATCTATGTAAGAAAGAAAAATCCTTTACAAGTTGGACAGGGATTCTTTGCTTCTTGTCAAGTTAAACTATTAAATTAAATTGGAACCACAAAAAAAAAAAGAGAGGAGTCTTCTGGTTGGGAATATTGTTTGCTGGCTAAAGGCTAATCACTTGTCACATTTGCTGGCATTGTATTATATTTTTTGGATTATTTCTTTTTCCTAGATAGGCCATGCTGTTACTCGGATATCTTCTTTTGCCCTTATTTCTGGTTTGCCAAACTGCAGTTAAAAAAACAAATAATGGTAATTATATAATTACGGCTTTTGTCGGTGGTGGTGGTGGTATATGTATGATAATAATGACATGGAAAGGATTAAAATTACAGTCCAACAATCCAGACATTACCTTTATTACTATTTGTTAGTACAGTACGGCCACATCGAGTTTGATTTGGTCTACATCCCACCCATTCGAGTTTTTAGGATACTTGGCGTTTCGCCCGTAAATTCAACACGAGAGAAGGAGGGGGTGAACAAAAAACCACACAGGGAGAAAGAAATGACAGAAATAGGAGGAGGCCCTCCTCCTACTATTACAACCACTCCCTCGTGACTAAAAATCCGACCAACAAACCTAAAACAGAATAACGTAATGTTGCTTGGGTTTTGCATTTGTGTAGTACAACACTTCATTTTTTACGAGGGATGATTTTCAAAAAAAGTTTGATTAGTGAGTGAGTGTGTGTGGGGGAGAGAGTCGGTTAGTGGAGTTAGTTTAATTTAAGGATGATGTGATTTGTGACCATCATCCCATCCCCTCAGCCTCAACTACTCACTAATTTTTACCTCTTTTATGTCTCATTTTGGGACCACCCAAATTGGTTTATGGCATGCCGGGCCTTGACTGATGGGCCGGCCCATTATGATGGACACGTCACGGACAGATTAGGTGTCCAAACATATGACAGCGCTCACACCCACCAGAAAAAATAAAGAGGAAACGGAAAGGGTCGAGACTTGGCAAATACTCCCCAAATTCACATCTCCATCAATTAATTATTTTAAAATCAAACGATCATCATCATCAATTAAAACTTGCCTTCTTCGAGCCAGAGCCAGAGCCAGCCGCCCCCCCCCCTCCTCTAAAGATAATCTAAAAAGTTTCAAGAGTTTTGTAATATTCCCTTTAGAAACCCCCATTTTCTTTTTCATTCGATGACACGTTTTTGGAATCTCTAGATTCGTTGATTGATATTCCCCTATGAGTTTGACACGAGTGATTCGATGAATCTTAGGGTGTGATCTTAAACTCAGTCAACGGGGTAATTAAAATGTCTATCTAACCCTAGTCATGTTTGTCGACATGGAAACTGATAAGGACAGGAACCCTATTATATTGGTATTGGTGTCACCAAACAGCCCCACGTTTTATTTCTTTGAAGGGTTACATTTATGATCTTTGGGGGCAATTTCTAGGAAACCAATGGACATTAACTAGCTGTAGTGGTGGTAGTAGTAAGTGGGCGCAAATATGCAATGCCCAAAAAAAGTGTCGACGACGACGACGACCACCACGTGGAAAATGAGTAAAATGTGTGCATTCCCTTTTCTCCAAGAGGGGAATTATAGTTATTTGGTGATCGTGCATCCACTAGCTTTAGTTGTGTAGTCATGTGTATGTGTGCGTCAAACTTTGGTAGAAATGTTTGAATTACCATTATCGTTATGTTTATTTTTGTGATGCTGAACCTGCTTCTATTCTTAAGTACGAAGAATTATGCTTGTCGTCACGTTTCTGACAGTTGAATTGAGATAAGTGTGACCTCAGAAATGACAAGTTAACGTAACGAAGGGAGTGTTTTGTAAGGTAAGTCGCTCAAATTATCATAAGCTTGATATATTAAACAAAAGAGTGGGTGTTCCTTTTTGAAGGGGGAAAAAGAGAAAAAGAGCAATAGCTGCTGGGGTCACAAACGACTCGAGTGTGAATATCTAAAAGAAACGTGGGGCTAAAACAAGCAAGTGGATGAAATATGATGATGAGCATACAGACTTTGCGCATCTAAATGTAGCAAACATAGAATTATAGCGTGTGTCACCCAACACAAGGAAAAGTATCCCCTTAATTCATCATTCTTCTCTTTTATAACAAATGGAAAAATATGTTCCTTTTGTGATGTATTATTCTCTCTAGCATGACGTTAGTTTAATAAATGTTGGGAATATGCTAAAATATTTACTTTCGCAGCAGAACGTGTCGTATCGGGGCTGAATTTTAAGAGAGAATTAGAGCTTTTATGAATGAAATGTTGAGGTCGATAAAATTTGATTTCTTGAAAAGGAATTCCTAAATAGCTGAATAAATTGTTGGCGAGTTTACCAGAAATATTTTAGTTGAAGGTATAAATCTCTTAAAGATTCCAAATAGTTGCAAGAAAAAAAAAATCGTTGATCAAACTACGAGAATATGATGCAAATCACAAATAAAAAAGAAGTAAAGAGTATTAAAAATATGTTGGTAAATAATCTAGATATAGGAGAGAAGATAATAAGATAGGGCAAGGGGAAGAAAATTTTTAAAAAACAATTATTTTGTTAGACTAAATGTGCAATGCAATCTTGCCAACAACTTCTTCGTATGAAGAAAGTATGTCCAAATAGTGAATACTCTTAAGATGAATATGCAGGATCGATGGCAGAAGAACAAATGCAATTAACAGAAGAAGTAAATGATCAAGTGTTTGTTGCCACATGTTTGTTAGCAAAGGTTCCGGATCAAACTTGATTGAGTGACCATGGGTGTATAGATCACAAGACGTCAAATTTGAGAATTTTTGTAAGGCTTAATAAGGCAAGTAAATCGAGAGTGGTGATAGGGAACCGAGAATTCTTGAATGTCAAAAGGCAAAAGTACAATTATCGTAAAAACTTTGACTGAAAATATGATATTTTATTGAAATATTTAATAAAATTTTATACTTAAAAATAATACCTTATAAGATTTTTAGAAACTATTCGTTTTTTAGTTTTTTTTTCTTGAATTATAAATAAATGTCTTCCCGAATGGCTTCTGTATTTTTAAATACCCGTAACATATCGTGTACATCAACACACAGAATACAAATACTATACATAGGTGTGTAAAGTAAGAGGGAAGTGAGAGATCCCACCACCACGAGCGTGCTCTTAATAAAATTGGGAAAAGAAAAGCAAAGCAAAGCAAAGCCATGATCATATCATATCATAATCTTTGAAAGTATATGTGCCCTCAATCATTATACATTGTCCCCTCCCCCATCTTCCTCTCCTCTTTCCTCTTAGTTTTCCTTGTATATGCTTTTGCTTATAAAGAAGGTAGCTAAAAACCCAACAATGCTCTCACATCCTGGTTCTAACGAAAGGGGTGGCAATATTTGCATGATGGGAGGAACATCGAGGGAATCGTGTCCAACGTTGCTGAATTTGATGCCGAGTAGGGAAGCAAAGGGAGGTGGTCAAGAGGAGAGGAAGCTTGAGCTCAGGCTTGCTCCCCCTGGTGAACCCAACAACCACCTTGGCGATGGTAATAACAAGGAAGTCGCAGGTTTGTTGCCTGAAAGATCAAGGCTTCCTCCTCCACCTCCTACTATGACTACTACTCCTCAGACCCGGTTCAGTTTGGACATCAGCGGTGGCAAGGATGATGATGATGGTTTCAAGAAGCCTCTCAACACCTCCTCCCAGAAAAGGTGAGTCCTCTCTTTGATGGGTTCGGTTCTTTTTTTTTTTCTTTTCTTCCTTCGTTTCCTAGGAGGCTTATCTTTGCTAGTGACAAAGCAGGAGTGCGCCAGGTCCATTGGTAGGGTGGCCGCCTATCAGATCATTCAGGAAGAACAACATCGCCGCCGCCGCTGCCGCCACCCCTAACAACAACAGTCCCCAAAAAACCAATCCTTCCACTCATGATCACAAGGCACCACCAGCTTGTGAGAACCCAACAGAGGAAACCAATGGTAAACTCAAGGGTGGTGGTAGCATGTTCGTGAAGATCAACATGGAGGGAGTTGGTATTGGTAGGAAGGTTGACCTCATGGCATATGACAGCTACGACAAGCTCTTCTCAGCTGTTGATGTCCTATTCAGGGGCCTCCTCGAAGGTTTGTTCAAACATTCATCACAACAAAGGGAGCATAGCTTTGTTATCCTTACTGTATCAAAGCTGGTTACAGGATGATGATGTTGGTGTTTTGATTGATCCGACAGGACAAAGGGATAAAGGCGGGGTGGTGGGGGAATTGGAGCCAATCAATGGTGGGGAGTACACAATTGTGTATGAGGATAATGAAGGGGACAGGATGCTCCTCGGGGATGTCCCCTGGATGTAAGCAGCACAAGCTTATCTCCATCCATCGTTTTCTTCCCTTACTTCTCGTGTTTGAAATATAATACTATATTTTCGGGCATGTCTGGTCCGAGCGTGTTATTTAGTCACTTTGTCTTATGAGGTGGGGTTATTACTTACAATTGAACCTTGTAACAGCATGTTCTTGTCAACTGTGAAGAGATTGAGAGTGATTAAGAAGACCTCCCAACTTTCTTCCCAGTGTGGTAAGTTCCTTTCCTGTCTCCATGTAATTGTGATTCTCAGCTCCAAAGGAACACCCACTAACTTTGATTTGTTGTTTATAATAAACATGGGATATATGCAGCTGGTGGAGACAGGCATGACAACATCCCAACAAGATGAGCAAGCACTGCTATTACTGCCACAACTCTTTTTGGGTTTTTAACTTTTGTGGGTATCTGGAGAGATGATGATTCCCCCTGTCCGGCCTCTCTTCTGTCTTTTGACATGACATGTTTGTGTTGTCCTGATCCTGACTCTACTTTTTTTGATGGGTTTTGTTTGTGATTTTGTGTGTACAAAAGAAAAGATTTGATATGAACAGGATTTGATTCCTCCTCACAGCAGTTTTGGCCCTACTCAAAAAATAGGGAAGGAAATCACTCATTTCTGCCGGCCAACTAAGGCCCCAACCTAAATTCCATAAATTTCGTGATGAAACATCGATTGAGCGAGTTGTCCTAAACCATAATTCTCACATTCTTTAATCAATTCAGTTGGCCGACTCAGATAAGAAAATCTCTCATCGCTCTTGGAGGAGACTGTTCCGCTAACCCATGGCTAGAGGGACTACTGCCAAGATGTTTTGAGAAATTGCCAAACACACTTAGATGCACGGTTTGAGTACGAGCTTTTGTTCCTAAATAATGTTTTTCGTTAAAAAAAAATCTCATTTTAGGATATTATTTAAAATAATATCTCGAACTCGACTTTATAAAAGTCGAGTTTTATTAAAAAAATTAACTTTTATAAATTCAAATTTACCTCCATAATTAACTTTTATAAATTCGAATTTACTTCCGTAATTAACTTTTAAAAAGTCGAATTCTACAATAACTGAACAAGTTCTTTAAGAAATAATAAGAGGACTTTAAGTGCCTAAAATAGTTCTTTAAATAGTAAAATCGACTTTATAAAAATCGAGTTCAACGCATTATTTCGAAAATTTTTAAAATGACAAACTCGATTTGAGTACACGTGTCATGTACTAGAAATAAGAGGACAATCTACCACTGCAGCTCACAAAAAATAGCATCAAACCCCCCCAGAAAGAAGCGAAGCCCCAACCCCAGTAACAAAGTTCTGAGCCACCGATGAATACCATCGTTCCTAAGCTCCACGAGTCAAACTGTACAAAACCATATGCTTTCCTCGTTCTTTGCTCCCTGAACATGTTCTCCTTTTTAAAAAGTTTCTCCTTATCTTCTTTTTTTTCTGCAATTTGGTTCCTCCTGGGTAGATAGGAAGGAATGGCCTTCCAACTCATGCCGATAGTGGGGCTCATGCCTTCCCAGCATGCCTTTGACTATAAAGGGAACCAACATGCCAAAAAAGAAACAGGGAAAGCCAGCAGGCAGCAATATGTGTAGTACTTACCCACCGGAACTACTGGCTTTCTTAACGTCCCCCTTCCTCCGGAAAGGTGCTCTTGTCATCTACTCCCTCTGCCATCGAATTGTTGGTTTTTCACGTCCCCCAAGTCCTCTTCGAATTCATGTTTGGACACTCTTGAAGTTCTTTGATCTAAACCTCAACTTGCCATCAAACTAATGCATTCAAACAAAACAAAGACAAGTACTTTTCATAGCAAAAAGAAGAGAGGAAAAAACTTAAAAACCATGAAAGAAAGCTTAGTCTCAAGTAAAAACCTAAACCTTATGACTGGCTTATGCACTTTGGAATCAATTCCCAACCTTGACTTGAGTTCCAATCCAGCAGCAGCATTTGTCTTTATGAAATAAGCAACAAAAAAAGTCGAAAAGGAAACAAATAAGTTACAGGTGGAAAATATCCAGGATCCATGTTGAGAAATGCCACACTAAATGACTAACAAGATATGGTCTTAGAAATTCAGAACCAACCAAGACGTGCATTCAAGGGAAATCAACTTCTATTATGCAAGAAGACCAATAAGGGACATAAATAAGGGACCACGAGCAATGGAGTACACATAACCTCTAATTCTTTCTTAAGTTCACTAGGGAATGTGGGGGACAAATTTTCTGAAGAGAGTTTAGAATCAGCTACACAAGTAGCCCGGTGGGTACTGGGATTGTTACTACCCTCCATGCTACCCTCCCTGCTCGCCAGGGCTGACTCATGTCCAACACCATCACAAGAACCGTCCTCACAGGCCAGCTACATTTCCGGCCCCTTCCTCAAGACTTTGCCTTTTCTCCATCAGTATCATCATGGACCTCAATGGAGACAGACTACCAGATTTTAAGTAAAAATTTCAGGGGAGACTACTCGCGCCTATCAGGTTCAAGAGAACTGCGGCTTTTAGGAATATCATGCTTTACATCCTCTCATGTGGGGATATTCTTCCTCTTCAGATCTATATCCCTTGACCCACTCCTGTACAAGTCGGCATTATCCGAGGACGGTTTATCAACCTCCTGAGGTATTGAAAGTCTGGTTCCAACTTGCCTATATCTGTTAGGAAATACGTGGATGGAATTTGCTTTTTTTCCGGACGTGAGAAACACATACCTCCATCCCTAGTTTCCAGAACATGTACGCATTAATGGAATGCCTAATTCTTCAACCGTTCCGCGTATGTCCAACTTTTGTCCCTCTTGACCTCTCTCACCCTGTTTCCTTAGCAGTCCCATGAAAAATACACCTTCAACCATGCTACTGACGTATGGAAATAGTCCCACGTATGGGATATCGATGTGGGCTATATAAAGGCCACTGGACACTCCCAACCCTTGAGCTAGCTTTTGGTATGGGCTCTCATAAGAAAGCAGTAACAAATACCCCTTAAGTGTGGTTAGCCGCTACAACCATTCCATAAGTAAAGGGACATTAATATGACATTTTAGCCGTGTTAATTTCAAAAAGGAATATCGTGCAGATAACCCAACCCTAACAGAGATTGCAACAGTTTGGTGAATATGACAAAAAGAACCTACACCATTGACATTGTTGCTTTAAGCACTTACCTGGTGAATTCTCCTCAGAACCTCCTCCCTTTTTTCCGCTTCCACCTTGTTCTCATAGAGACCACTATCTGCCAAGAACTGCTCGGGAAAAAAGAAAAAAGAAAGAAAGAAAAGAAAGTCAATCACTTAATCAAAGCACAAATCTGGCTTATAGATAAGCACAAAAGATCTTGCCGTAAAACTAAAAACGACGCAATCTAATAAATGAGATCAACAATCGGATAGCACAAAACTAAATAACATGCCGGGCTTCGAATCGACCAAGTAGAAAAAACCAGGAAAACATTGCCATACACAAGCTAAAATCCAAACTTTGAGTTTCCCTTAAAAAATCTGAAAACAACCACATAACTTATCAACTTAGTCCAGACCAAACCGATCATCAAACCCAGAAATCATTCACGAAAGCAGGACAACGATCACATAACACGATCCCTCCTGGCCAAGAATCGAAATAATTTTTCCAACCCGAAATCCATACATGGAAAAGGGAAAAGTCGGAAACAAAAGAAAGAAACCACAATGACCTTGACTAAATCCAAGCACTTCTGCACATCAAAAGTAGGAAGGCCCAGCGACAGAAATCGGCTTCGTGACGCCGCACCGCTTCGCCACAGCGGGCCTCGACACAACCAATCCAATCCCTCGGAATTCGCGATCCCCGAGGAAAAAGAAACCGCCAAGAAGATAACCCTAAGATTGGATTCCAACCCTCATTCGATTGAGGGGACTAATTGTGCGAGGAAACAAAAAAGAAGAAATTTTATTAGCTATTTTGATTTTTACCTTATTATTATTATTATTATTATTATTCCATCATGATTATATTTCGTTTCTTTTTATTATATTTTTAATTATTAAATAATATAATTAAATTATTGTATTTCCTAATAAGTTTACTCGTCAGTTCATTATTAATATGCTGCCTTTGGGTGTTGAGACGCACGCTTTGAGAGTAAACATGTAAAGAAGAGGATGCGTATGATCATTAAAACATGAAATGTTCATAATGCGAGAAGGATCTCAGAGTATCCACGCCAGCGATGCTGTTCCTTGCCGACGTGATCTCTCGGAGTGCTGGCCGCCTCCTCAACCCCTCGTAGTAGTCCGACTGCCGGTTCTTAGATTCACTCATCGACCTTGATTTCGCATCGAATGAACGAGTGCTTGCCATGTAATTGGGATACTCCCGGCAAACGTGCTTCTTGCAGGCAGTGCTTTCTCCGTGGGCACTCCTTGCCGGCGAGACTGGCTCACTGGAATTCATGTGACCTCGAGATATGGATGAGCCCCGAGCTGTCGAAGGCCGACGCAGGCCAAAGTCTCGTGGGTCCTTTAGGTCCGATTTCAACAGCCGGATGTGTGGTGGCCTGGCTGCAATTATCTCAACAGATTTCAGGCTCGTGTCCAGGATTCCGCCCTCGATTCGGTCCCAACTAGTGTACCTTTTACTGTGGATCCTCTCCTGTTGCGGAACATAAACTCAGCGATAACAGAATGATCATGTGACGAGCGACAAACCAGAACAAAAAAAAGGAAGTGACAAAGATGGTGACAGTACATACAATGGATTGCCGCGGCAGATTGCCAGAAAAAAACGCATTCTCCTTATCAAACGAGCGGCAAGCACATCGGTATCCGGCCACCACACGGTCCTTTCCGAGAGCTCGCCTGGTCAGAGCAGCAACCCTGGCGTCTTTCCTCACCAAACATCCTCGGATTAGTGCTTGTAATTTGACAATACCTTTTAATGCATTCAACGCCTTCCTTGCCTGCCCAAATGAAGAGGTTTAGTAATAACAAAGCAATTAGGGGAAATTTCAGAATTTGAAAGAAGGGGAAAATACCAAAAAACCCCGGAAGACAGACTGAATCCTCACAGCAGCCAAGCTCTTATCAAGGCCGTGGCCACGGAACCGAGTCCCAACACGGCTGCCTCCGGCCGTCAACCGCCTGATCAACACCGCGGCACGTGCTGGAGTGAACACGACGTCCGCTACCTTCATGGTGGCTACAGCAGCCGACTCGCGCTTGCTCCTCTCCGTCGCTGTTTCGGCAGAATGAGACAGCCTCGGCCCCGTGATGAAGTTCCGCCGGGGATCCCTCTCCTTTGCGGGATTGTCGAAGGAAGAAAAACTCGCGATCTCGACGCCGTCGTGGTCGTCATTAACATTGCCATTGCCGTGTTTCTCCTCCTTCTTCATGCCGAGCACTCCCTTCAGCCATCTTCCCGCCCTGCCCATTATATTGAACATAACAGAGGCAAACAGGTCAGAGCAAACTTTCCTATTTATACCATTACATTATTCATTTGAACCAAAAATGCAATTTCTGATTTTTTTTTTAAATGAAAATGAAAATTAATAAGTAAATAAAAGAAAAAAGGGGGTAATTACTGGCCTTTTTGCAGGGATTAATTAGTGGGCAAGAGCAAAGACTACTTGATTAAGAAGGGAGGGGGGGTTATAAGGCACTTGTTTCAATGGCGATTATTATTAGTTTTAATTCAAAATTTAATTTTTTAATATGACATTAAATGAAGGAGACTTCAACTTCAAATCTTCTGGATGGATATTGCGCGTACATTAATTGATTTTTGAGGGGGTGAGGTAAAAGGGAATGAATATATGGGGAACAGTATTTCTGGTTTGTGGATTGATTGGGGATAAAATATAATAAAAACCAGGGGCATGAGCCGTCGAAATTTAATTATTTTTAATGGGGGGGCCAACCGAAAATATTGAATTGTGGTGTAGGGGGGCGTGATTGTGATTGGGAACTACATGTTATTATTAAATTCACGGTTTTCGATTTTTAGTTTTCATTTTCTTTCAATTTCTGATGTTGTAATGAATTATGGCAAATGGCAACACGTGGGGGGGGAGGGGCACATTAATTACGTTCATGAAGGGCGTGTGGGGATTTTCTTCTTCTCGCAAATTTTTCAAAATGTTTCAAGGATTTCGAGACTTGTGTTTAAAAATTTAACTGAGAAACAGAATCAAATTGGCCTATTAGCTCAGTTGGTTAGAGCGTCGTGCTAATAACGCGAAGGTCGCAGGTTCGAGACCTGCATGGGCCATCTTCTTCCAACCCTTTTTTTGTTCTTCCTGGATTAATTAAGGCACTGCTGAACTGGTTCATTCATTCAGTATAACAGTCCCGAAGGACGAGCTCATCCCACCCTCGATCATACATTAGTTTGCAATAGAAACACGGAAATGGCCATTCGAGTTCTTGGTACGAGCAGTTATTTTGTCCGACTTTGGCCAGACGGCAGAGGAATTTCCCTGTTCGATCAGGCAATCCATGAGCCCCTCGACGACCATGTGGCACTGGCCGGGCATCAATGGCTCTTTGTAAATGCCGAATATCATCATCTCCGATATATATCAACTAAGAGACAATCATGGGCTAAGTTTGGGATCTGAAGTTGAGGTCCGGAGGAATTGACGTTCCTTACTACGATGACGATACATTAGTAGTCAAATAGGAGGAAGAAGAACAGAAAACCTTACCGCGTATGACTGCTCCGGCCTCCCCTTGAATTACCATATGCTTGGTTCCGGCAAAGAGTAAAACGGTCGAAGCAAGTGAACCAGGCTCTTCGAAATCCATCATGATTGCAGAAATCTCGCTTGGCTTAAACTGCACAAGGAAAATACAGCACCAAAACGAACATATCATTGCTCTCTGGATCAAACACATACAACTGAAAAGAATCGCTGGACACTGTAAGAATCAGAACTTACTTGTAATGTATATTGGATTGAAAGAACCCAAGGACTAAATAATGAGTTTCGCGGGTGGATCCCGTTTCCGGTTCCATTTAAAATGAATATCCTCCCTTGACGATAAGGCTTCGGATTTTGAAAACGTGTCGGGGTCGCCACTAACTTATTTTAAGTTCAAGTTAGAAAAACTATAGAGATTCGTTAAGGTTCGGGAATTAGGGATTACTAAATCGCAAGCATCACAAAGAAAATGGAGGCTTTAATCGTGTGTTTCCGATGTCCGATTTTATTTGAGCTCGGTTTTAGAAAAAGAGAAATTGTTTGACATTTTAAAAAAAAACTCGAGCTTAATAATACTTAAAATGTCTACGTGAATCATTTTAAAAATTACTTCGGGCAAAATGCAAGAAACAAAGATTGATTAATGCCCTTAATAGTTTCTACGCCGAAGTACATTTAATGGAGAACCGGGTGTTGTACCATTTTTCGCTCTCTGTAGAATGCTCCCGTCAGCGTTTATACCTCACGGTGCCGTTTTAGAATAGGTTTACGGCGAACCTGGCGAGCCGTTGATGCCGTAACGTTGGTGAGTGCGAAGCCATCTTCAGAGGGTCTTGATCTTCGAGAATCCAAAATAAACCCTCGAATACTTCGTTATCTAGAATACATTGAATGGGGTGCGTGCCTTGGTTGTCTGCAAGGCATGCCCCCGAGATACCTGCATAAATATCGAATAAACGAAGTAAACAAGGGGAATTCTGTTTGTTGGGGGTTGAGCGTCTTTGGGTTCGTGACACCGTGGGTGGCAATCTATGGCGTGGATTCGCCGGGGATTGGTCAGACGCGATAGAAACAACAGCATCATCATGCTTGGATCAAGCCATGACAAGGCAACCCGAGCGGAGCGTCGCCAGATCTGGCCTAAATGTGAGCGTGCACCGATTAGGAGAGAAGAGGATCGGCCTCCCAGGAAGAGACCCGGTTCCAGCGTATGACCCGTAGAGGGAGGATTTGGGATCTGAACCAGGCCGATTATGGAGCTTCAACTGTGGGGTTCACCACGTGGCAGAAGGAGGTCGGCTGGGTAGCTGGGGCTTGGTGCCGATGCCTTGGATGGGTAAGCCGAGAGGGAGGATCCTGGACGTGCGTTGAGGCAGCTGATGGCAACTAGAGGCGGGGACACGCCTTGGGCATCGTGGTTGTCGAAGTTGGGAGCGCCTTGGGCTCCTGGTCGATTCCGCTGGGTATGGTGCTGGGAGTAGCCAGGTTTGGCCATCGTGGTTGTCGAGACTTGGTGTCTGCTGTCAAAAGAACGTGGACGCTGCTGGTGTGGCCATCCACGGATATGGCGTGGAACAGGGAGGCCGTTGTTTCGCTGGAACAGACATCTTCATCACTGCCGCGACCAGGAGACGGCTAAGGACGACGTGGGTCTGCTGTACGCTTGATGTATTGGCGAGGCATAGGCTGGTATGAACTGCAACCTCTAGTATTTACTGTGGCCGTGGTTGTCACCGTTGCTGGTGCGAGGCTCGCTGCTGCGGGAGCTGAGGTATCGTCCTGAGGTGTCCTGCAAAGGTGGATACTCCAAGATGATGGGGAGCCGGTGACCATTGCCGGGAGAGGAAATAACCGTGAAGAGGTTGACGAGGGCCTCTGTCGACGAGAGGAAGGTGAAGGAATTCCTCACGGAGGTCGGGACGGTTGGGCACGTCCATCATCCCAACGTTCTGTCCCTGTTGGTCTGCTGCGTCGACGACGGATCCTACATCATCTTCCAGTTCTCCTCCAGAGGCTCTCTCCCTCGCTTCGCTCCTCCATGGTAAATGAATCACATGCATGACCCAATCCTTATCGTCTCTTCTTCTCCCAGATATTGATCTCCTCCTTCTCGACAGGCGAGGACAGGCCAGCGATCGACTGGGGGACGAGGTACAAGGTCGCACTTGGGACAGCCAGGGAACATCCACCGCTGTCGCTGGAGGAGGCATGAGTGGTAGGAAGAAACTGTCCGCTGTTGGCTGCCGTCACATGTAGGGATCGGAACTGAGGCGAAAGGAACCAAGAATGGTCAATGAAGTTGCCGAGGTAATGCCTCCTTGGGGTATCTTATTCTCCTCTAATAACAAGCGTTCGAGGACTTCCCTCCACCACTGAAAGATCCACTGAGGGACAGCGACCTCCTGGTACAAAGAGCAAAGAAAACTCGACAGTAGATAGATAGATTAAAACGGAAGACCAGATCAAAGGAGCGAAATTACCCGTTTATAGAATCATATGAATTGTCGCAGAATCTCGTGCAGTCTTGTGATGAAAGGAGCCATGAAGGGGGCTCGGTCGGCTAGGGGTTCAACCTAATGCCAGACATAAGAAAAGAAGAACTACCTTTTTGAAATTTCTTTTTTTGCTTCCTGAATCCTTCGTCCCCCCTTTTCTCCCCGTGTTGTTTCTCTCTGTCTTATAGCCGTGAGATCAAATCTTTTTATTTTGTTAGGATTTTTTACAGATTTTTGTAGATTTTATTACTTTTTAGAAAAAATTGGGGTATGACAGTTGCCCCTCTTTGTGAGAATGTTTAGTAAAATGTTCGAACAAAGAATTAATTAAGAACCCAATTTTTTTTTTAAAGGATCGCTAGGGCATCGCGTTTGTTAATAAACGCTTGACCAGAAATGACGTCGCACTTGTTAGAAAATGCATAACCAAAAGCTGGTGAAAAGAGGTGTAGCGTTTGTACGAACGTTCAAACAGGAAAATTGAAAATGGTGTCGCGTTTGTACAAACGCTTAATCGAATTGAAGGTGGTGTCACGTTTGTACGAACGCTTAACCGAATTGAAGGTGGTGTCGCGCTTGTGCGAACGCTTAACCGAAAAAAAATGTGACTTTGCGTTTGTTAGTAAACGCTCGGTCGAATGGCATCGCGTTTGTTAATAAACACTTAGCCGAACTGGAAGTGGTATAATGTTTGTTAGTAAACGTTTAACCAACTGGAAGGTATCCCGCTTGTTAGTAAGCGCTTTACCGAATAAAATGTGACGCAGTGTTTGTTAGTAAACGCTTAGTCGAATGGCGTCGCGTTTGTTTGTAAACGCTTAGCCGACTGGAAGTGGTATAACGTTTGTTAGTAAACGTTTAACCGACTGGAAGGTATCGCGCTTGTTAGTAAGTGCTTAACCGAAAAGAATGTGACATAGCGTTTGTTAGTAAATGCTTAGTCGAATGGCGTTGCGTTTGTTAGTAAATGCTTAACCAAATTGAAATGACATTGCGTTTGTTAGTAAACGCTTAGTCGAATGGCGTCGCGTTTGTTAGTAAACGCTTAGCCGAACTGGAAGTGGTGTAACGTTTGTTATTAAACGTTTAACCGACTGGAAGGTATCGCGCTTGTTAGTAAGCGCTTAACCGAATGGTGCCGCATTTGTTAGTAAATGCTTAACCAAATTGAAATGACATTGCGTTTGTTAGTAAGCGCTTAGTCGAATGGCGTCGCGTTTGTTAGTAAACGCTTAGCCGAACTGGAAGTGGTATAACGTTTGTTAGTAAATGTTTAACCGACTGGAAGGTATCGCGCTTGTTAGTAAGCGCTTAACCGAATGGTGTCGCATTTGTTAGTAAATGCTTAACCAAATTGAAATGACATTGTGTTAGTTAGTAAACGCTTAGTCGAATGGCGTCGCATTTGTTAGTAAACGCTTAGCCGAACTAGAAGTGGTATAACGTTTGTTAGTAAACGTTTAACCGACTGGAAGGTATCGCGCTTGTTAGTAAGCCCTTTACCGAATGGTGTCGCATTTGTTAGTAAATGCTTAACCAAAAAGGAAAACTAGAAGTGGTGTCACGTCTGTTAGTAGACGCTTAACCGGGAAAATTGAAAAATGGATAACTTGACTTTGAGTGATATCACACCACAAGAGCGCTTAACTGTGGTGAAGAGTATCATACCTTAGCATAAAGGCTTGAGTTTTGAAATCATGAAGTACGATTGTGATTGTTTGGATCTCCCATGTGTACTTGCCGAATTTCTGACTGTGGATGATATGAAGGCAAGATGCTCTATATGCATGCACAAAAACTTAATTTTCACTTTTTTTTTTTAAAAACAGAAACACTTGTGCGATAGAGAATAAAGAAGGGTCTTTCTTACATCTCTCAAGGCTCACTCAAATATGTTTCTATGCTATCATAGTGGGAAGTTCGATTCCTTTGAAATGAATGCTCAAGGGCTAGTCGAAAGAGACTTTGATTCTGGTTGTAATGTAGGCTTGATGTAAGACCATATTTATAGAATGCTTGATCTTTAAGAAAGAAAGCAAGTCAAAGAATCTCATCAAATAAGACTCAAAATGCAAGGACGTCACCTTTAAGCATGGTTCTCCCAATGTGGACTTGCTCATCGACACAATACTCATGGGTATGGTGGCATATGAAAGAGTGAGTTTGTGGAGAAATGTCGTAGAAGAATAACTTTCTCTATCTTTTTCCACTGGAAACGTGGCTTTTGAATTTAAAGCGGTTTACCCAGATTGACAAATCAAGATCAGGGTTATAAAACCTTTGTCCCTTTTTCTTGACAGTTTGCTTTTGCGACCGTCTTTTGGCCCTTGTGTCAAAATTTGCTTTTTCTTTGAATGATATTGAAGGGCTCTCTTTTCTTCTTCTTTTTTTTTGCTTGTCCCTGTCTCATTTCAAATTCTTTTTCTTTTGAATATCCCACAGGCTCGGGCCTCTAGAATTGTTCATAGATGAAATGGCTGAAAGATGGTAGAGTATTGTGTCGACTTGCGAGATCCATTAGGGATGTACTTCACACTCAAACTTGAGGAAGTGACGCATCTACATCGGAATCTCATTCGGAAGTCTAGCCAACATGAACTCATTTTACCTCGATGTGAGGCAACTCTTTGACTTGAAAGGGAAATTGTGTTTCGAAAAATCTCCACTTTGGCTAGGAATGGCTAGCAATGGTAATGTGTTTGAGAATAAGAAAGAATGCTCGATGTCATCCTAGCTAGAGCATTTTCCGTCAAAGGGATTTCCTTCCCACTCCGATGCTATCATGTCTGAATTTCTCATAAGTGTTTGCACTCAACTCTCGAAAAGGGTATGTGTTTGGGGATAGGCTTGCCTTTCTATCTCTAGTACACAAGTGTTCCACTAGGGAATGTGTTTCAAATTTTAGAATAAAATCAGTTAGTGAACATGCATGAACATGACACATGTTTTATGAAACGATAATTTTACCTATGATGTTCGCCTCGACTTGATGCCCTATAGGGAAAAGAGAGGATGTACAATCAAGTTCAATGTGAGAAAAATTTTAAACTTGGAACGATATTTTTCTTTACCGGTTACCTGACGACGCATGCCCGTTGCCCCAGTAAAAGCCTATGCAAAAGAAATGAAGCATTGATTAGTTTTTGATTTTGTGATATCTGAGTTGGAACGATACTTCCTTTACCGGTTACCCGAGGCGATTGATCGTTGCCCCAGTTAAAGTATCTGCGAAGAATGATAACATTGATTAATTTCTAATTTAATGTGATTTAAATTAGAATGATACTTGCTTTCACCGTTTATTCGACATGGCTTGCGACCCCATAGGTTGAGTCTTCTAGGTTGATTATTCTAGTTCGTCGATCCTGAAACAAATCGACCGACTGGGATGGAACAACTCCGTCCATCTTTATTAGGGTGAGAGCGCTCTTGCGGATATTCGCTTGACCACATAAGGACTGTCGTAGTTGCGGAAGAACTTTCCTCAGGAATCCTTGACATTCGAAAGAATCCTCTTTAGAATCGTGTCACTAGGCTTGTATGCATCGACGTGACTTTTGTGGAAAGCTCTTGACATGCATCTGATGTGCAGCGGATTGTTGCTCGATTGATAAAACTGTTTGTGCTTCATAGACCCGTTCGGAAAGAGTTGCCTCAGTTGAAGTGTGTTGTTTTTCGGTAGATGAGAGCATTTCGTGATTGACTTGACATGGATGCGTTGCCCCAGCTTAGTAAATTGATGAGCTTGAACTTTTAGTAGTTCCAAAGCTTGATGATGTGCTTGTTCTGATTTAAGGATCCGGAGATTCTGCAAAGAAACATAAAAGAATAGTATGAATGTTTGACAATGAGGTTATCTGAAAGAAAATTGGAACGTCACTCCCTTATGATGAGTTTATCATAGTCCGAGCTCCCAATCAATGTTGTAGTGAAACTTTGAACTTGCACTCTTGAAGGGATGTTAATTCCCATGGGATGAAGCTTGCCCCAGCATATGCTTTGAGAATAATGTTGACCCAGTGTGGTTTGATAGGGTCATGCTCTCCTTTTCTAAGTTCGATGGTTGGGAGAATATGCTTTGTTGTATTTCTTTGACATTGGTGTTGAACAAACTCCATGATGTCATTTTAGTTGCTTTGTGACGATCTTTCCCAGTTTGTTCTTCGAACGTTGATGCGACTGTATACCTGGCATTGGTGTTATGAATCCGGTTGAATGAATTTTGCTTCCTTGACTTTAATATTCGGTTTAATTAAATGTTCATCGGATCCCTCCGTCTGCCCGCATAAAAAGAAAACCGAAATCTAGATGGTAGATGACATGCTTTGATTAGTTTAAACAATAAGCAAGATTGGAAGGAATACACCTTAACCAATAAATTGGAAATAACATGTGTGACAAAGTCGAGCTAGAATGATGTTGTTGCACAGTTGAACTCTTTGAGGAGAGAGGACATCGAAAGCTTTCGTGGCTGATGAGTAGTCCAACTTCTATGGATATGGGTACCTCGAACAACAGAAAAATATGACGGAGTAGTCCGAATGAAGAAAGTTATGTTCGTGGATACAAGATATGTATCAACACCCAATGAACATGCCCTTTTACTTAAAAAAATAAGGCGAAGTTTTTTCTTTTAAGAAAAATTGGTAAAATGACGAAAAAAATGAATTCAAAGTCTGTTGAAAATCTATGTGTATCGTCGTAAAGGTCTGGAAAAAATGTTTTTTAGACATGCATAACAATTATGCATATGCGTAGGCATTTTTCTAAAGTGTCATGACTCGTACCATTTCTCGCTCTCTGTAGAACGCTCTCGTTAGTGTTTATACCTCACGGTGCCGTTTTACAATAGGTTTACGGCGAACCTGGAGAGCCGTTGATGCCGTAACGTTGGTGAGTGCGAAGCCATCTTCAGAGGGTCTTGATCTTCGAGAATCCAAAATAAACCCTCGAATACTTCGTTATCTTGAATACATTGAATGGGGAGCGTGCCTTGGTTGTCCGCAAGGCACGCCCCCGAGATACCTGCATAAATATCGAATAAACGAAGTAAACAAGGGGAATTCTGTTTGTTGGGGGTTGAGCGTCTTTGGGTTCGTGACACCGTGGGTGGCAATCTATGGCGTGGATTCGCCGGGGTTTGGTCAGACGCGAGAGAAACAACAGCATCATCATGCTTGGATCAAGCTATGACAAGGCAACCCGAGCGGAGCGTCGCCAGATCTGGCCTAAATGTGAGCGTGCACCGATTAGGAGAGAAGAGGATCGGCCTCCCAGGAAGAGACCCGGTTCCAGCGTATGACCCGTAGAGGGAGGATTTGGGATCTGAACCAGGCCGATTATGGAGCTTCAACTGTGGGGTTCACCACGTGGCAGAAGGAGGTCGGCTGGGTAGCTGGGGCTTGGTGCCGATGCCTTGGATGGGTAAGCCGAGAGGGAGGATCCTGGACGTGCGTTGAGGCAGCTGATGGCAACTAGAGGCGGGGACACGCCTTGGGCATCGTGGTTGTCGAAGTTGGGAGCGCCTTGGGCTCCTGGTCGATTCCGCTGGGTATGGTGCTGGGAGTAGCCAGGTTTGGCCATCGTGGTTGTCGAGACTTGGTGTCTGCTGTCAAAAGAACGTGGCCGCTGCTGGTGTGGCCATCCACGGATATGGCGTGGAACAGGGAGGCCGTTGTTCCGCTGGAACAGACATCTTCATCACTGCCGCGACCAGGAGACGGCTAAGGACGGCGTGGGTCTGCTGTACGCTTGATGTATTGGCGAGGCATAGGCTGGTATGAACTGCAACCTCTAGTATTTACTGTGGCCGTAGTTGTCACCGTTGCTGGTGCGAGGCTCGCTGCTACGGGAGCTGAGGTATCGTCCTGAGGTGTCCTGCAAAGGTGGATACTCCAGGATGATGGGGAGCCGGTGACCATTGCCGGGAGAGGAAATAACCGTGAAGAGGTTGACGAGGGCCTCTGTCGACGAGAGGAAGGTGAAGGAATTCCTCACGGAGGTCGGGATGGTTGGGCACGTCCAGCATCCCAACGTTCTGTCCCTGTTGGTCTGCTGCGTCGACGACGGATCCTACATCATCTTCCAGTTCTCCTCCAGAGGCTCTCTCCCTCGCTTCGCTCCTCCATGGTAAATGAATCACATGCATGACCCAATCCTTATCGTCTCTTTTTCTCCCAGATATTGATCTCCTCCTTCTCGACAGGCGAGGACAGGCCAGCGATCGACTGGGGGACGAGGTACAAGGTCGCACTTGGGACAGCCAGGGAACATCCACCGCTGTCGCTGGAGGAGGCATGAGTGGTAGGAAGAAACTGTCCGCTGTTGGCTGCCGTCACATGTAGGGATCGGAACTGAGGCGAAAGGAACCAAGAATGGTCAACGAAGTTGCCGAGGTAATGCCTCCTTGGGGTATCTTATTCTCCTCTAATAACAAGCGTTCGAGGACTTCCCTCTACCACTGAAAGATCCACTGAGGGACAGCGACCTCCTGGTACAAAGAGCAAAGAAAACTCGACAGTAGATAGATAGATGATGTGGCGCTGAGAAATTTGAAGGATACTTTCTCAAGACATATTAGGTTATTGTGTGATGGAAAGCTATTTCATGTTCGTTGCTGTGCACATATATTGAATCTTATGGTTCAAGATGGGCTTTCTGAAATTAAAGGGATCATTGAAGATATACATGATAGTGTGGTTTTTATCAATCACAATGAAACACGATTGAAGATGTTCTCTGAGATTGTGCAACAACTACACCTACCTGACAGAAGACTTGTCATTGATTGTAAGACGAGATGGAATTCCACATATGAAATGTTGTCGAAGGCTATCAAGTTCAAAGAGGGTTTTCCACGATATGCGGAGCGGGAAACATCTTACTATTGTTGCCCAAAGGTTGAAGATTGGGTGAAAGTTGAACAAGTTTGTGAGATTTTGGGTGTTTTCAATTCCATCACCAATATTATTTCAGGTAGTGAGTACCCCACTTCGAACTTATTCCTTCATGAAATTTATAGGGTGAAGATTATGTTGGATCGAAAGTTCACTGAAATCAAAGATGAGAAGCATTTTCTCTTTTCGATGGTGAATAAGATGAAGGAAAAGTTTGACAAGTATTGGAGTGATTGCAATTTGTTGATGGCTATTGCAGCAATTTTAGATCCAAGATGCAAATTTAGGGTGATTGAGTTTTGTTTTCCAAGACTGTATTCAGCCGGCGAATCAAATGTCAACATTCAACTTGTCCGTGATGCTTTATATGGTTTATATGATGATTATGTAGCTGAATATAGAAGTGAAAGTGAAGAACAATTATCGCAAAGTGGGCAAAATCCTGTGATCACTGAGTCATTATCTTCATCATCGGGTTGGTCAGAGTTTGCTCAGTTTGTTAAATCTATAGAGACCACTCAACCTTCAAAGAGTGAGTTAGAGAACTATCTTGAGGAAGGTTGTTATATTGGTGATACAAGTTCAAGCTTTGATGCATTAGAATGGTGGAAAGTTAATGCATCGAAGTATCGTATCTTGTCTAAAATTGCCCGTGACATTCTTTCAATTCCCATTACAAGCGTAGCATCGGAGGCAACATTTAGTGCAGGTGGAAGAGTTATTGATGCTTATCGTGCCTCATTGTCTACAGAAACTGTTCAAGTCTTACTTTGTGGAAGTGACTGGTGTAGGAATTTACACAAAGTCAAGAAAAGTAACAAAGTAAAGTTCTTATTATTTTTATTATGAAATCTCTATATTGTAGTTTTATAGTTATTGATATTTATGTAATTTTGTAGGAATCGAACCAGCCATTACAGATCACACTTCCTATTCCATGATCAAACATGACAAATGCAAGTTACATCTTCTAGAATGGTGAGAATCGAGTACACATTTTGGAAAATAATATAATATTGACACTACTTATATTTTTTATTTTAATTTCCAACTGTAGGTGTACACATGGTGCTATTATCCAAGTGATGGTAATTCAAGAGGCTAGGCAACCATGACTTGTTCGTGAAATTTCAAGAAACTATGTTGGAACACTACTTTGATACTTGGTTTTGCTTACGTTCTCATATATTGAAGATTATTAAGATTATTTGGGACTTTCATAGTTATTCAGAGATGTTATATGCTTAATCATGCCACTTTAATCTATTGTTATATGGCTTTATGAGGTAATTTTGAGTTTCATTTTGGTTACCAATTAATATCGAGCTTAAAAAGAGCTCGAGCTCGAGTTCTAATCGAGCCCTAAACGAGCCCCAGCTCCAAAAAAATAAACGAGCTCGAGCTCGAGCTCGTATATACGAATTTTATCGAGCTCGAGCTCGAGCTCGTATATACGAGTTTTTATCGAGCTCGAGCTCGAGCTCGAGCCTAGGAGTTCTCTGACGAGCCCGAGCCCGAGCCCACCACTGTTCGGGCTCGGCTCGGCTCGTTTACACCCCTAGTCATGGCCAATGATGACAGCCGCAGTGAAGCGATTTCCCTCTATATCACACATCAATTGCTCATCGCCGTACGTTTGCCACGACGTCTTCGTTCGACCATAGTCTCGTCTCGCTCAAAGTGTTTGTCCATGCGGCCTTTTTCGCTGTTCGAATGGACGACGATTTTATACCGGCGTTTTTGGGGATCCAAGGTGACAACGACCGCGTTATTACCACGGTAAAACATTAATCTGAGTCCAAAGTCCTCATAATCTCATTATTTCAGAGACCTGCCTCCTAAAATGGTCGGGAGGCGATACACAGCCCACGAGAATGGTCTCCTCGAACACGACTTGGCCGACGGGGCTTCGAGATTATTCATTACATTTGTAGGAGCGTGTCTCAGAAAAGAGGTGGAGCGACGGTCATTCGACCCTAACTGATGTAGTACATTGGATCAGGGAGCTTGAAGGTTCTGTTGCCGGTATTGGTGCCGAGCAAGTCGCTCCACTGGTCCCCTATGTTGCCAACGATTCTGTATCCGCTCTCCACGAGTTTCGTCCTCCTCTCCGACTTGTATACCACCGCCGTTTTTCCGGAGTCGGACGAGCCCCTTACACAGACATGGCGCCAGAGTCAAATAATTACTCGACCTTGCCATTGATAAACATAGTACAAGGCACATATACATGTGTAGCAGCTCTAGCTAGCTTACTTGAGGATGAGCTTGATCCATGTATGAAACCCAACGTTCTTGAGGTTGGCCTCGGTGACCCTGGTTTGGTCTTTCGTCCTCCCGGTGATGAAGACGACCTTAATCCCGAGCCGCAACACTTCCTTGTAAAGCCTCAGCGTCTCCGGCAGCGCCGGCTGCTTCCCCTCGAGCACCCATGCGTTGAACGACGTCGAGTTGTAGGCTTCCGCTCTGGTCACATGTTTATCAATGGATACATGACTTGATGAATACGGTACACGTCACGTAATTAAACTCGTTACTTTAACATTAAAACACGCGGAATCCTGGCGACCATAAAATTTGATTAGAAATATATTATGGTCATCATCATTTTATAAATAGACACAAAAATTGGGATACGAAGCTATTGAAGCCCAATTTGTATATGGATAGAATCGATAGATAGATACTATTGACTTTGGTGTAATAATTCCCTCAACTCGGTTCAAAACTAAACCATAAAATTTCGATATCCCATTTTCCAATTTTTTTTCTATTTTTTCCCAATTATCTGTTTTATTAAGATGATTGCATTTGAGAATTTTTTTTTTTTTAAAAGAAATCCTAAAATGGAACGAAATCCATCTTCTCTTAAAGATACTGCAGGCCACGATGCGGACACACTCGTATTATTTTGTTTATTAAAATGATCTTATCTGATGGAGCCAAGCCGAAGGATGTCCCCTCGATTGTTAAAGAAATCCACGAGTCAAATCAACATGCGAAAATCTAATAAATGAAAAGGATAAAAAAAAAGAGGGGGGGGTCACATGGGCGATCCTCAATTATTGGCTGGTTTTGTCCGAAGAAAATAATTTACGACCACGTGGGATTACATCGTAAGAAAAGGCAGGCTTGTAACATCACCTCGTGTAGGTAGGTGTATTTCTCTTTTCGGAAAAGAAAAAGGATTGGGTTGATTGATTTGTATGAGAAGATTTATCGGAAAAAATTAGGGGAGAAATAGGATTACCCGAATCCGTGCTTGGCATAGTAAGGAAGGTTGGAGAGCGAGGTCTCGTCAATGTCGAACACCCAGACGTCTTTCCCGTCTCGCCCGACCTCCAGCCCCTTCGCGTACGCAATCGCCTCATTCGCCACCGCCGCAGAGTCCTTCCTGTACTGGTGACCTAGCATGTAGTTGCCGACGTAGGCCTCGCACTCCATGGGGACCGTGTCCCAGTCCCTGATGTTGTCGGTCTCAACGGCGAGCCGCCAGCTGAGGCACGAGAGGCCGTGGACATTGGGGCCATCGGACGACCCCGTCTGAGGACGCAGGAGGTGGATGACCCGGAAAGGAGGGCGGTCGCATAGGGATGGCGGAGCCGCGGACAGGACGAGGAGGAAGGAGAGTAAGGCCAGCATCGTTCTCTAGCAGGTTTCGGTTGTTGATGACATACAATGTATGTATATACCATAGGATAGAAATATTTTATTCATTTCTTGTTTATTTTAATTGCCACATGAAACTTGTAGAAGTAAACAAAAAGAAGAACATTTTGAATGGCCGGTGACGACTCGAAAAATGTAAATTATTATCATTTGAATGAAATGGACCGGTGGATAGGAAAGCATCAGTGTATAGTGGTTGAATTCAGATGAAAATCAATGTTTCCTGCCAGATAAAGTGGAGGAGATTTTTTGGACAATGTTGAGAGCAAAATCATGCCCTCAGAAGAACAATATATAACTTCGTTTTTCTTTTTGTTTTTATTCATCACCTAACACCCACCCATTCTCGTAATAAAAAGAAAAGGGTGTTGTTCCCTTTGGATTTGCCGACGTCCGCTCGTAGTGGAACAACAACATCGCTGCCCCTCGCGTCACGGCAAATTTCACGGCCGAGGATTTTTGCTCTATCGGCACTGAGGAAAAGGCTTAAAGATGCTGGCTAGCTACGTCATGCCCTCTGAGGAAAAACTCGATGTGGTCCGCCTAGGGATAGGTCTGATTGGCTGACCCGATCCTCCGAATGCGAGCTTTCATATTATATCAGTATCGGCTCAACGAACGGAGGGGGAAGAACATTCGCATGCCGATGATTCAGCGGCGGCAAGATAGTTTGCTCTCATCGTTGCATGCATTAGGTACTCGTCGACACGAATGGCCCGCCGTCAAGGACCATCGCGTCGAAATTATTCGAAGAAAATTAAAAAGACTTCATACTGCCATTCGGAACAAGACTTGTTGGACGGGAAACCTGAAGCATTCCCCTAACCGAGGTAGTACATGGGATCAGGTACCTTGAAGGTCCTGTTGCCGGGGGTGGGGCCAAGCAAATCGCTCCACTGATCCCCGATGTTACCGACGATTCTGTATCCGCTCTTCTCGAGCTCCGTCCTCACTGTCGATTTGTAGAGGAGCGCCGTTTCCCCAGAATAGGCAGTACCCCTCCATCCAAAGTCATCCAAAACCAAAGAAACATTCTCATTTACGCGCACTGGTAGTCGTCGAATGAGCACCCATCGACACACACACACAAGCTTACTTGAGGATGAGCTTGTGCCAGGTATGGTATCCCCCGCGCTTGAGGTTGGCCACAGTGATGCTGGTCTGGTCCTGTGCCCTCCCAGTGAGGAAGATAACCTTAATCCCGAGCCGCAACAGTTCCTGGTACAGCCTGTGAGTCTCCGGCAGGACTGGAAGTCTCCCCTCGAGCGTCCACGCGGAGTAAGAAGTGGCATTGTAGGGCATCGTCCTGGGCAGAATATCATCACAAAAACCGTGTCGGCACATATAGTTTCTGGCTGTCCGATCAAATACTTGTCTTTGTCGTCCGACCACCCCCCCGCTAGTTGTCTTGAATAATTAAAAGACAGCATAAACAAAAAAGAAACAAACTATACGAATACTTGTTCACGTGAATGTGATGAATCTGGGTGAACACATTTTGAGATCCGTACGTTTCTTGAGGCATAAAAGTAATATCAGTACTAATAATAAATAATAAAAGAAAAGTAAAAGAGGGGTGGGAGAAGTTGTCGGCCATTTTGGGTGGAAAGAAAGCAAAGGAAAGATTGAGACATTGGTTGCCATGATGCCGGCGGCACTATTCTTGTTTTGTGGTAATAATATTACAAACGACAATCACAGATATCTCCCCCCCACGTCGAACTTATAATATTTTCGCTCCAAATCCACTTTAAATTTAATATCCAGATCGTACAATCTTTTACGACACATGAACGTAAATTCATACTATATAAATCATAATGATTATTTATCGTCTTTATTTTAAAACCCTACACATTTAAAAATTCATCTTCTAATATATTCAGAAATCAATTTTATGAAATTTAAAAAAAAATACTTAAATTTGTTTTGGCTCGTATTAAATTTTCTTTCCTTAATACAAAAAGACAAACCATGTTGCTCGTCTTCTTCCTTGTCCCCTCCCAAATTATTTGCCATTCCAAGAAACTATAGAACACTCTGAATAATTTGACCTAATCCAATTTTATAAATCCGATTTCTATTACATCCAATGTTTCTTTTGAAATGTAACTTTATAAATTTTAATTTCCTTAAAAATTTAAAATCAAAATCGTATTTATATAAAAAATACTAACGTTATTTTGCAAAAAAATCTCTTATTTATATCAGACCGAAAGATGAAACCTAAGACTATATTAGTGTTAAGTCTGTCGTCCATGGGGCTAAAAGTTTCGAGACGGTTTTTGATTGAACTAAAACATACCCAAATCCGTTAGCAGCGTAGTAAGGAAGGTTAGACAGTGAAGTCTCGTCAATGTCGAACACCCAGGCATCCCTCCGGCTGACCTTGAGCCCCTTCGCGTACTCGATCGCCGCATTCGCAATGGTCGCCGAGTCCATCCTGTACTGGCGTCCTAACATGTAGTTACTGACGTAGCCCTCGCACTCCTTGGGGACCACATCCCAGTTTCGTATGTTGTCGGTCTCGACGGCGAGCCTCCAGCTGAGGCATGAGACCGCGTAGACGTTGGGGCTTCTGGAAAATCCCGTCTGCGGACGGACGGGGTGGACGACATGAGGCTGAGGACGGTCGCATAGGGACGGGGCCGCAGATAGGACTAGGAAGATGGAGAGTAAGGCCAACATGTTTCTTCTCGTGAGGTTTGGCTTGGGGAAATGACGTCTATTTATACAAACAGAACATGAAATCGGCACGTGAAACTTGAAGCAAATACGAGAAGGTAGAGAGATTCTTGTAGATGAGTTCTCAAGTATTTGAGTTATCTCCTTAAGGACGACCTCTTATTCAGGATAACGCTTGCTTGGAGGTGCATTTAGGATGCGTGGGACAGGTTCATATCGGTCGGTTCAGATGGTTCGTAGCACGTCGAATGTGTCCTTTCCATGCTCGAAACCGGGCCAAAAGGAGGCAGCTGCTTTGAAGGGCTCCAAATTAAAGATGGCACAGTCAATCGAAACAATGATTTCTTCGCTCTTGTTTGCCCAAAGGAAGAAGAAGAGATCTTTGGACGATGTTGATGTCAGTGCTTTTCACGGCAAAATCATATCCGACGAAGAACATTTCCGATCACGTTTCGTCCAACCTTCAACTCAGTGATCATTAAAAGGAAACGTTTCCTTGGGATATGCCGACCTTGTCCATTCGAGGTGAACTGGAAACTGTACAACGTTGTTGCGAAACGAATGACGCCGGTTATAGTGTTCTGATGGTAGGCTCGCTTCTCGCAGATCTGAACTAGACAAGGAACGGTAATAATGGATGACGAACGTGTAGTCAGTGACACGGCAACATTTGAGGTCGAGGATGTTTGCGTTTCTTCACCCGAGGACTAAGGCAAACATGAGTTCATGCCTCCAACCTGAGAACCATATCCGAATTCACAGCCTTAACAGTTTGGTTCCCCGCCTACATTTGCCTGACAAATTGCTGCGTCATTTTCAAGACCCTGGTCATCTCACCGGTCATCCCGAGAATATCGTGTTGATGACTTCTTTCAGGTTCCAGCAACCTACGATTTCCATCTCACCTACAGCTAAACCACCCAGAGCTTTCTCAGCAGTCTTCGGCACGACACACTTTTTATACCCGAGCTTCGCAACCGTATTCACTCTCTTCTCCATTCGGGGTACCTGAGTACAATGTAGAGAGGAACATTTAGAGAATGAGAAGTTTAATCGCACCAACTACTCAAATACACAAGTGAACAATCAGAGAAGAAAACTTCCATTAGGGGTTGCGGGCCATATTAGTGACTTACTACATGAAGCTCGCCGCCGAGGCCGATTTCTCCTATAAATGCGATCCCGCGGGGTATGGGGAACTCTAGGAAGCTACAGAGGGGAGCCATGAACAAAAATTTTAGACGAGTCCTGACAATTAAAGTTATCCGAAAGTTAACGGTAAAGCAAACACCTGCTGCAAATTGCTGCCGCAATGGCAAGATCACCAGCCGTCTCAGTTAATGTCACTCCACTCACAACATTCAGAAAGATGGCCTGTACACAGAACAAGAGCGTACGGCATTCAGAACAAATCAGAGGCAGTCCAAAATATTATTTTCTTACATTCTCTTGAAGCTTCAAACCAGCTTGCTTCACTAGCACCTACAATACAAATGCACCTTAACAGTCGGAATCCATGGATGGGCATCGAGTGCATGTGCACAGTAAGAAAACAGTCGCTTCACTCACCGAAATTATCATGTCGGCTCTGCTAGGCTGGATACCATTAACCTGTCTTGAAGTGGTGGAGCTCGATAAACATAATGCCTACAGCAAAGTCACGCGGCTTATATAGTCGTACCTTTCAAGATAACAGTAGATTTATGATTACGCATCAATGGTAAAAGTGCAGACGGCCAGAAAGGAAATTGCCTGGATCTCAATCAGAAAGGTTCGTGACCCATCCATGATAGCAGAAACAGCTAGACCAGCTAGAACCTCAGACTCTGCATGATCCTCCCTTAGTAGGATCTCATTTGGATTTACAACGGCTCGAAGGCCGGATTCTAACATTTCAAGCACACCAAGCTGCAAGGACATGGTCTTATGATTAAATGCCCACATTCTTCTTATTACTGCAAAGCTGGAATCGTGTTCAGAATAGAAGAAATTACGGTCAATTGCAAACCTCATCAGTGGTTCCAAAACGATTCTTTACGGATCGAAGAAGACGATGGGAATTGTGTTTCTCACCCTGAAATAATCAGCGTCATGATGAATAACTTCACTGCTTACAAGGGAATATTCGATAAACCATGTCAGGAAATAGGATAACAACAATAAGGTGATGAGACTACTAGATGCAACATGGAGCGCACCCACTTCCTTTTACACACGATATCATGCAGTTAACTTATAAGACACCGCTGAACGTTAACTGATAACATTTTTTTAAAGAAGATCTCGGCAGAGCTCCACTGCCGAGTAACAAGTCATAAAAAATTTTAGCCCAACGGGTAGTTTCTGTTCATAAATCAGTTTTCTGACAAGGAAAAAGATAGCAGCAACAGAGGTCCAAAACATTCAGTTGAATTAAATTATAGTATAAATAATTAGGTACCAACTTCCAGATACAAAACAACATCAACAATGTGCTCCAACATTCTTGGTCCTGCTATTTCTCCGGACTTTGTCACGTGTCCAATCTGAAAGATATCCAAAGCATTTACTTTAATTGTACATCGAAGCATGGCTTATAAAAGCAAAGACATGCATCACTCAAAAAGAAAGTGACTGTGGCATAAAGAAGAAAGTGAAAGATTGTATTCTATCAAAAGTAACTTTACCTACCAGAAGAACAGGAACATTAGTCTTCTTAGCAAATCGAAGCAGTGCCGATGTGCATTCCCTTAGCTGTACCAAAAACAGTATGAGCATTTTGCCCCAGAACAATTATCTTATACAGCAACAGACAGCACAGAACAAGTGCTAAGCAATCTAGTGTATTCAAAGAAGACTGTAGGTACCTGTGAAAGACCACCCGCACTACCAGTCACTCCATTCAAATAGACAGTCTGAATTGAATCAACTACAAGGGCGCGGGGTGATAGCACTTGAATCTTGTCAAATATGTCCTGAAAGGAAAGTTTTTTCAGTTTTCATACAATTATGCTGATACAAAGAGAGGATCTTTATCTTACTAAAACGGAGAAAGATTTTGTTTCCCCATTTAAAGAGAGGGATAGGAAGGTGAAAATTAGTATTAGAAAATGCACCTCAATATCAGTGCTTGAATATAAATACAGTTGCTCGGTTTCAATACTCAGGCGGTCAGCCCTGTTACTGATTTGCTCTACACTCTGCGAAAGAAAAGCCAAATCAAGACCTCGGATCATTGAATATCAAACATTGGAGCAAAGAGGAAGCCAAGGATATGACGGGACAATTCAGTAAACAAAATATTGTCTCACCTCTTCACCAGATACATACACGACTGGAGCTGGAGGAACCATCTCATTACCTTCAGCTATCATTGCAGCTATCTTCTCTTAAGAACATAATGTCATTATTAGCATAGAATGAATTCATCACAAAGGTTTGGAATTATGAAATTTCATGAAGACTTGAAGTTTAGCCACCTGTAACAACAACGTACTCTTCCCAATTCCAGGATCACCACCAATCAAGACCAAAGAACCTATACCACCAAGTACTGATATATCATCAAATATGCAATTGAAAATATACAAGGGATAATCCGAAGTACATAGAAAAGTAATCAATTCAACATGGATAGCGATAAAGAATACGAGTATACCTGGAACAAGACCGCCACCAAGAACTTGGGAAACCTCATCTCCAAAACGCCCGTTCCTAAGTAGTAAAAGGCATAAATAATGAATCCAAATAACATTGGAAAGACAACTAATTTCCGACCAAGACGAAAACTTCAACTACCAAGAGCATGACAAAGTTAATTCACTAAAATTCACAGAGCAAAATTCCTACAGAAATCAAAGAAAAACAATATGAAGTTTATCATAACCCAAAGCCTCCGTTATTTAATGTAAGAGGATTCACAGAACCTACTAGATGACTAACATTGTTCTAAGCTTTAATATCTTGATTATTTGTCCACGCGAAGCAAACATGAGAATATGAAGAAAAAATAATCTAATCCATTAACAATAGAGAGAGTGACTCACAGGGGAATCCTCCACTGCGTCCCATTAGACCCCCTATTCACATCCTTCAGCTTCAAGGGCTGAACCTCCCCTGCCCGCTTCTGTGGCAACCATGTCCTGGCAGCATTCTCCGTCACCTCAAAACCACTCATCCTATTCCCGTTCCCACCACCACCTCCCCCTTCATCGACGCTAAACCGCTTCAACGTCCCGACCCTATCACAAGCACGACAAGTCCCCCACCACTGCCCATCCTCATGCCCACACACCTCGCAGACCCAAAACACCTTACTCTTCCCCTTCTTCGATTTCCCAAACCCCAGATTCTGTCTCCAAACCTTTCCGTAAACCCTCCTCTCCCCGACTCCCTCTAAACCCGCCCCATTACCCTCCTCCTCCGAACCCGACCCAACATCCTTTCCGATGTTCGCACTCGCAGCACCATCAGCGATCCTCCTCGTAACGACCCTCCCAGTGGCGGGATCATAGGTCGTCTCAACGGGGAGCCTGGTATCCGGCGGGCAGTAGGACTCCCACGAGGCAGACACCGAACCCCAGGTGGAGTACCCACGATCACCGAACCGGCCAGGAAACGCGACAGCCGTTCTACTTCTAGCGGCGAGGTTACGTAACGGAGGGATGAACTTGTGGGTACAAAGGGTTTTGAGGAAGGTGGATTTCATGCTGGGCATTTTGCATATCATCTGGGGAATTCGGAAAATCCGCAGGAATCGGAGGGATTCAGGGTTTAGGGTTTCGCCGCATGGCACGGCAGTTCTTTTAAGGTTCGGACAAGTGGGGATGTTACTTTACCCGCCCAAACTGAAGCAATGAACTCTTTTTCTAATGACGTGTTACTACAAGAAAACATCGTCACCCAATCAGCGTTTGTTGCTCGGACGGACAGTCGGACGGACACAACCTCTGTAATGAAGAAAGAAGGGAAGAAGTAAGACAATTTGACAACACAGGAAGGTCAAACGCTCGACCCTTTGAATGAAAACAATTACAAAACACAGCCGTCCTGTCCTAAGTCTTCTCCCATTCAACGATCGACACGACCAAATCCGTCCTTCCAGTTTCTACCCTTTTCCCCAATCTCGAATTCCGGCTACCAAGATTCCCTGGAGGAGGTCAATTTCCCTAAAGCTGTTCTCTCTGGCACCCTTTTTTGGGGATTGGGTTTTGTTGCTTGGTGAGGGAGTTTGTCCTGATTACTGTGATCCGGAGCTGATTAAATGGTTCGGTGGATTAGGGTGGTGGGATTTTGAGTTGGGTTTGCTCGTTGAAGTGTAAAGTTTTGATCTTTTTCCTGGGTCGACTAGTCGTTGACTGGTTAGAGGTAGTATTCGTGAATTGAAATCGAATCAAAGAATACGTGAAACACTTTCTGGAGGGCTTTCGTGGGTTGTAATTAGGTTCGCACATTGCTGTTTATCTGGAGGGATTGTTCTTCTTGGTGTTAGGAATCAGCTGCAGGGGAATAGCGAGCTGCCGCCGAACGTAGATGCAATCGAGGGGACTGATGTTCGGTCATCATCACGATAGGCCCTTCCCATGGATGATGCTCCATTACTTCTTGTTATTCCTGCTTGTTTCCCTAGGTCTATCGATAGTCAGCATGAATTCGTTGAGATACTTCTGGATTCGAGATCCAAACATAGGTTCTCTGTCCAGGCACTCGATCATTAGGCTTTGTGTAGAGGATCCCAGGACCGTAGAGTTAGATCGCAGGTTTAGCACTCCGAAGAATCTGTTGCACTCCATGACAGACGAGGAGCTGTTCTGGCGGGCATCGTTTGTTCCTTCCGTGAAGACGTACCCGTTCAAGAGGATAGAGAAGATCGCATTCATGTTCCTGACAAAAGGCCCATTGCCATTTGCCCCCCTTTGGGAGAGATTCTTTAAAGGTCACAAAGGGCTTTACTCAATATACATACACGCATTGCCGAGGTATAGCTCGAATTTCCAGGCCAGGTCGGTGTTTCTCGAGAGACAAATTCCCAGTCAGGTTTGTTTTTTCTTTTTGGAAAAAATCTATATCTGGGCATTTGGATTTCGATTTTCTATCTGTAGTGAAGTTCTCTGTATCAAGTTCTAATCGACTCAAGTTCTTTCATGCATGCAGGCAGCGGAGTGGGGAAGGACAAGCATAATTGATGCCGAGAGGAGACTATTCGCTAACGCGCTGCTCGACATATCGAATGAGTGGTTTGTCCTCATCTCTGAGTCCTGCATCCCACTGCAAAATTTCTCCACTGTCTATCGCTACATATCAGGATCCCACTATAGTTTTGTCGGGTCATTCGATGAAGATGGGCCATATGGGAGAGGTCGGTACAATCGTAAAATGGCACCATTGGTCACCCTCTCTCAGTGGCGAAAAGGTTCTCAGTGGTTTGAAGTGGATCGGAAGCTCGCCCTCGCTATAATTGAAGACTCCATGTACTACTCTTCATTCAAGAGATTCTGTCGCCCTACTTGTTACGTGGACGAACACTACTTTGCCACGATGCTCACCGTTCAATCGCCCCATCTCATCGCAAACAGGACACTCACTTGGGTGGACTGGACAAGGGGCGGTGCTCACCCTGTAACCTTTGGCAAGGATGATGTTTCGGAAGATTTCATGCGGAAAAGGATTCTCAACAACTCTACCTGCACTTACAATGACGAACCTTCTACATATTGCTTCCTCTTCGCGAGGAAGTTTGGGCCCGATGCTTTGGATTCTCTTTTAGCTATAGCTTCTAAAGTTTTCGGATATTGATACAGAGAGTTTTCGGATATTGATACAGATTAGAAGGGGTTTTCCCCCAAAACAAATTTGTTCTTGTTAAGTTATGCAAGTGGCCAATTACACGGCAAAATAAGAAATGCTATACATATATTTGCCGATAGCAGAAGACCATCCAGAGTACACTTACATAACGGCAAACCATGTCCTTTTCAATGGACCAAAGTGGCTCCGCGAGAAGATAGCAAGTGCGAAAGGAATAACGTTTGTGCAAGACAGTTTCTTGAACCTATTCACGCAATATATCAAGCTATAAATAACATTGGTATTAAGATGGGATCTAGCCCCTGGCCTTTAGTTCGGCAAGACGCCTTGTCAGATCGTCCTCGTCGACCTTCTCTGATGATGCAGTTGGAACGGCATGCGCAGCCGGCTGGGGCAAACCCACAGATACCTCCAGGCCGTAATCATCGGCTACTTGCTGCATCAGGCTATTCACCTCGCCCTCTGGAGTGGAAAGTGATGTGGACCCGGCCATGGCGCTCTCCATGAATTCAGCCTGCACCTCCATGTTCACAAATTGTTTTTCGAACTGGTCCATTGTTTCAGACATCTTCTGTAAATTACCTGCAGAAGAATAAAGAAGCGATTTTCACGTGATCCATTTTGCTACTGAGCTTTCACACACAGAGATGGGAATAACACGCATCAAAACTTTCGACAATGGAAATAAGCAAAAAGGTAGGAAAACAAAGATCCACCTGATTGACCGAGCATTTTCACCTGATAATGGAATTTACTTTTTGTGACTAAACTGACAGATGAAATTCCTGTGAGTTCAATCAACGGCATGACGCTCACACTGTATAACTCAACAGATGGATCTCAGGCTTTAGTGGGGAGAAATCGCAAGCAGGGCATGGGTCCAGGGTCCATAGGTGCTGGATAATGACACACGAAATGCTACACCTCTTCCTCCTCATGTTATTTTACATAAATTTTGCAGATGCCATTTTAAGATCCCTAAATATTGGGCATGTTTGCATACCTAAGATTTCACAAGACAACCCACTGTGTGTGTATTACAGTAATACTAAATCTAAGAGAAATTTCAGAAATAAAAACAGTCTCACAATCCAATCTTTCGTTTAACGGAGATGTGAATTCAAAATTCCCGGATATGCAGAAATTAAACTAACAAAGGATCAGCCTAAAAAATGCAGGATCATTCTATGATAGCTAACAAAACAGGATGACACGGAAAAACAATCCTTCAATATGTGCACTATATTCTCCTAGAACTAGGAAAACAACTGCCAAAGCACAAAATCAATTAGCAGTCAGTGCTAGGAGAGAGAAAAAATTTCGGTATACCGATTCCAATCCCGAATTTTTAAAATTTCGGAAATTCGAGATCGATATTTGGGATCAAGATTGGGAGTACGTTTTTGTTAAAACGGTATTTAGTATTGGGATCGGTATTGAAAAAATAAAATTTAATATTTATCGAATATCGAGTTTTTACAGGACTAACACAATTTGAGCCCCCATTTAACAAAAAACTAATAGGTCGAACCCATTAATCCCAACAATTACATGTTCTTCACTGCTCCAGTATTTGCAATATAACACCAATGATACATTGGATTGATTTTTTTTCAATTTTGTATCTAAAAATAATTTTAAATTTTTTTAATAAATTTGATACAGCATGATCAAGTATTGGTATAAATTGTGCAACTTAATGGTTCGAAATGTGCAGTACTCTCATGCTTAAAGGTAATAAAAATTTGATAATTTAATAAATATCGAATTATTAAAATAAAATTCAGTAATTTATCGAAATACCGAATTATAAATTCGGAATCGGGATCGGGATAAACAAATTTTGAGGCCTTTGCAATCGCCGAATGCTCACCCCTGGTCAATGCCATTGATAAAAGAAATTAATAAGTAAATCAAAGAGAAACCAATCATCACAATCAATTCAGAACACAAACACGCCGCATGCTCTATGACACCAAGCAGGGTCGCAGTTCGCCAAGATTACCAAACCATCCGCACCAGAAGACAACAAAAAACCACCAAAATAACTCCCAATTCAGCACCAACATTCAACAAATCTGCAATGAATCGATCAGTAAAACAAAACAACAGCCAAGCCGTGCCTCACCGGTAGCAAGGGAAGACTCGAGGGACTTGACGATGGAGGCCATGCTCTTGTTGATGGTCATCATCTTAGCCTGAGTATCGAGCCTGGCGACGACGGCGTCGAGGCGGGAGGCGAGCCTGAGGTAATTCATCTGCTCGGACCTCTTCCTGATGGCGTTCTCGGCGTAGATCCGAGCCCCGTCCATGTTGCCCTTCTCGATCGCCTTCTTGATCTTGAGCTTCTCGGACTTCTCGTCCTTCTCGCATTTCCTGGCCTGACGCTGCAGCGACTTCGCCGTGAACTTCAGTTCCATTATCTGGTTCATCAGCTTCTCCGTGTTCCCCATCATCCACCACCCCGCTGCTGATCAAATTTAGGGTTATCTTATTTTTGGGGAATTCGTGTTTCCTTCGATATGGAAAGGAGGGAGGAACAGAGGGGCTTTGCCTTTCTGACTGCCACGTGGCAGGATATTATTTGACAGCATTACGATGACGTGATATGGTGACGTTAGCAACATTTGCCCGGAACGATCATTTTTACATTTGCCCGGAATCGGACATGGATTTTATTTACCCGCCACTCACATCACCGAGAGAACCGCGACCGTTGTGCCTGCTACTACCGCTGCTTGAATTCGAGACCCCGAGCCTCCCGCTGACCTGCCGTGCGTAAGCCACGACTGCCTTTGCCCATCTCCTGATCTCATCCTTCAACTTGGTCGAATCCACGTCCTTCAACGACGATGCTGTCTCCGGCTCGATGCTCACCTCTTTGAACGAGAAACATCCCACCTCCTTGCGCCTCCTCTTACCCTCCACCGATTTGTAACTGTTGTTACCCTCGCGTTCGTAGTCGATTGAAGGGCTTTTCTTCGTGGAGGAGGGTCTCACGGAGGCATCGCTATCCAAAGACGGAGCCTTCGTCACCCACATAGAAAAATAAAGAAGACGAGAATGGAACTCGGAACAGGTTGAAGGATTTGACGAGTTTATAAAGATGGGTGGTTTCTGGTAACAAAAAGAGGCGTGCGGACAAGTCACTTAGCAATTGCAATGACTGTTTGACTATTTCAAAATTCCCAATGGCAATGATCTCATGTATGCAAATTCCTATGTCGGCTTGCAGAAAAAGGATTAAAAAATTAGTTTAAGAACAGTGGAGGGGACAGACAACAGTATTATTTACTTATGATGATCATGCTAAGCAAAGTAAACACGCCATTAAGATTGACCAGCCTACCTCAAATATTACCAGAACAGAGTCAGCCAGAATTAGTAATCCTTTTTGGCCCAGCCGAAGGCTGTTTTTTGCTTAGGGAACAGCAAGCAGAGCATTCCTTTCCGGGAAAGGAAGTGAATCATCATCCTTCATTTCATTCAACATCAAAATAAACTGCAGCAATTCTCTGGCCAGATGACAACTCCAACCATCCAAAGGAAAAGGCCTCGTATCATTCCAAATACCCCTAACACAATTGATGTCCTAGACAACAAGTGAAGATAAAATGGTATCGAAGATCGAGTAGTCCCCGCTTACTTCCTGCCCCGAACCTTAACACCCTGCCTGTTCCTCTTCTTCACGCCGGATTTCGCAACCTTCAGACTCCTATTGACAGCGCTTAACCGTGCCAGGGCAGCATTCTTCAGGTCGGGACGGTAGTAGTTGTCTCCAACCTACCGAAAATAAAAGTGGTATAAACAACCATGAAGTCAGTCTAAGAAAAATATAAGGATCTTCTGCGGGGAAAACATAAGCTGAAAAGGGTTTCTCGAGGTTCAGTCAATTTTCAAATCAATCAATAGTTAATTGAAGGCAAAGCCCAAAAGCGTCACATGTAATGGAATGCTAAAATGGTAACAGCTCAGAAGCCAAGCGTAACAGGTAAATTTCATCAATTGAACCTTACAGTTCCATCTTACATGCTAGAGCCTCATCACTGCTGCGATATTAATAAATGCTCAAAAAATCAAAACACAGCTGAGAAAATCAAAGCTAGCATTCGACAAGCATGTCAATCACAAAAAAAAAAAGAGAATTAAAAAATCCAACAAATAATAGAGAAGGAAAAGGCACCTGGTTGACAACTGCCTTGGCCATTCTACGGAACTCCTTCTTCAACACAGATTTGTGAAGCAAGGCCGATGGCTTGTTCTGCTTCTTGGTCTTGGAAGTAGCAAGCAAAACGGCTTGTTCCTTACCCACAGGTTGGATGGTGACGGTCTTCTTATTCGCCAGACCTTCAACAACCAACAAACAAGAACTCTGGTCAGTGAGAGAATAAATCGAACACGAAACCACCTATTCTCACGATCCATCCATAACAACACAAAATTCACAAGGAAAACCTTCAATTGCATACTAAAAATACTAAAAAGACAAAAGAAACTGATTTTCTAAATACCAGCAAAAGCAGCTATATAAATATTGGTAAAACCAATCCCAAGTTCAGACAAACCAAAGTCCAAGTCTAGATCAGCCATCAGCCACAAAGACAAGTGATGCGAACAAACTACGTATTGAATGGTGTCATTACCGGAGTGCTTGTAAGAGTTGAGGTTGTACAGATTGTTGGGCTCTTTGCTGAACTGCACTCCGGCAGTCCCTCGACCGAACTCCTTCACCAGGAAGCAGTTGTTCTTCTTCACTATCTCCCAAACCAACTGCCCGGGGACTATCGCCATTTCCTCCAACTCTAAACCTACGAAGAAAAAAACCATGGAACCGATCAAATCAAACACCGCAAAGCGTTAGAACTCCCATCGCCACCTCCTGAACAGACATTAACACAGGTAACAATCAAAAACAAAGTATCCAGCGATAAACTAAACAAGCAGGCGCAGGTCACCTGTAGGCGGCGGGAGGAAGGAGGAGAAGATGGAGTCGCTAGGGTTTTTGAGGAGCGACTAAAAAGCAAAGGGTTATAAATAGGGTAGGATAACAGAAAACCCTAAGCCTAATCGCGGGCCGGCTCAGTTCGACCAGGTTTGTTTTAAACCGAACCAATAGGACCGCTCCGTTGGTTAGACGAGTACATAATTGGGATCGATTAATACGAAATTAAATTTACAAAGTAAAAGTGTTTAGTAAACGCGACAATATGTTGTTGAAAAAGGTAAAGGAGTGTCACGGGCCGAAATCTACAATTTTTTTTAAGTGTCCTAAATGAGTCCTAAACTGCGGCACTCATTTGGATTTAAATGACGCTACTACAACATCAGCATACCTCTTTCAATTTGATACCGCGGCTACTACAACATCAGCATACCTCTTTCAATTTGACATCGCGGTACCTAGCCACGACATAAGTGTCAGAGAGAGAATTATACAATTAAAATCGTATTTCATAATTTTTTTTTTTTTATACCCACTTAACCGTACAAAGCTATTGTTTCGACTCCCTGCATTTTGCCTGTTGATTACTAACTTCTATAACCATGAGTTAATCATGTCGAGGTCAGAGTAGTGAACAACCTGACCTTGACCTCATTGACAAATCCAAGAGCACAAAATAGGAGATAAGAATCTGCACAAAGTTCAAAATGACCTAATTCCTACCAGATAATGAACTCTCCACCCCACAAGGACAAAATGTTACAAAATGTACAACTAACTAAAGTTTGACCCGAAGGATCCGGCGTCCGTCCGGGAGTTGTCTGGAATCAATGCTGGCGAGACTGTGTTGATGGGAAAGCGACAAAACCTTAACCTTTCCCACATGTTTTCTCAAGCAATATTGCAGTTCTGCGATATATCCCGACGCAATGGCCTTTCCGAGCGGTTTACGGCTTCATGTAATCGGCTGAATACTGTCTTCACGGGGATGCATGCCATGACAGAAGGCTCGCCATCGCCCACAGCTGACTTCTCATTACCCTTGCCCTTCTTTTGAGTATTGAGGGATGACAAGCTCCGCATCTTCTTGGATATCAGTCCTGGCCTTTTCCGTCTGCGAGATTTGACCAGGAAATACCTCGACCTTTTGCTGTTGCTTCTCTTGGGTGCAATTGCCTCCACGGGACGACCACAGTACCCGTCATGCAAAACCTCTATGGTAACTGGGTGCCCGACGATGGCTTTCCCGTTTAACCTGCTGCTGAGGGAAATGAATGGAACATCATTGGGGTGATGAGTCACTTGCAGCTTCACTTCAACACTGTAGAGTGAGGAACCGAACCACAAGTTCAAGTCCCTGGGATCATCAGCCTGAAAATCCGAATCCATCTTAACCATGGCAACCTTTGACCGGTTATTCCTGGAACTTCGACTTGTCCCCTTGCTAGTGGGTCTTGAGTTCCTCTTTCGTTTAGATTGCCATTTGGAAGTTCCCTTCTTCATTCTCGGATCCAAACTGTTAATGCAAGCTGCATCTCCCAAACTCCAGTATGGTAGCAGAGATGCAGACTTGGCGGTTGTTGACTTTGGGCAGCCTTTAACAATCCCATTTTGGGCCACGGAAAAGCCTGACTTAGCAACTCGCTGTAAATCTGCAAGATGAGTTGAAGAGATTCACTAATCCAGTATTTGAATCACTTCAAAGACAATAAGGACTAAATGTATTCCCTCAATAATTCCCTATAGCTGATGAATGCAAAACACGAGGCCATTTTTTCAAAATTCAGCACCCTGACTTTCTATAACTCATCCTTTCTTTAGAAAAGATGGAACCATGTTCATGCAGATTTTCTTATAGATCCAAGTAATCATCCCTGCAAAACACTGACAAGTTCTTGGAAGGAGAGGTCAGATCCAAAATACCGACACTGATAAGTAGATGGCAAAACAACACAAAAAACATACCGATGGAGGGATTCTCTTCTCCAGCTAATGGAACGTCATATAACCCATCGAGTGATTCATTCTTCAGTGACTCTTTCGGACATGAGCCATTTTCCTGCACTGTCAGCTGACGATTGACTGCATTAGAACCATCTCCTATATTATTTACTGAAAACCCAGGCTTGTGACAAGTCCTGTGTCCATCTGCCTTTGTCTTCTTTGCAGAAGTGGAGACCCTCTTTGACGCAACAGGGACAGAACTGGGTAAACTGCAGGAGGATGCTCCAGCATGAACAGGGCAACTAGAACAAGAAATTTGGTTACACAATACAGGAACCGATACCATGTTAGCACTTTCCATAACTTGTGTAAGCTGGCGACAACGTTTTCTTCTCTTCAAGAGCTCCTGCACTCTGACCACCTGTGTCCTTTTCCTCTTCAGAAACGATGAGCAGCTCTTAACCATATCATTGGGTATTGTAAAGGTTGAACAATCTACCACAGGAGAACTAGTCCCTTTGTTTGCAGCTAAGCACATTCCCAGATCCTCCAGACCTTTCATGCGTCTAGTTCCTTCTTCTAAACCATCACCTTCAGAACCACTGCAGTTATGCCTATTCCCTCCTTGGAAAACTTGAACTCTGGGAGAATTAACCTGGTTGGGCTCTTCAAAAAATAATCCAGACTGAGACAACTCAAAAGCTGAAGGAGAATTTTCATCGGATTCACTCTCTTGGTCAGGTGATGTAGCATTAGTTCCTCCATGAGAGGAAGATCTAGCATAGACATCTAGATGATCTTTATCAAGTAGAGTATTCTCAAGCTCTAGAGCAATTAATATGGCATCATCCCTCCGTGGATGCTTTACATTTTTCTTTTTTGGAATAGCGCAGGCAGCTTTTGCTTTTTCAATGCAATGGTTGTACTCTCCACATCGAAACGCCTTCACTCTTTTAGATTTGGGAATATTGTACCAATCTCTGCACCATTAAGATACCTTCACGATCAGGAGAATGACGTGTCTCTTACAAAAAGAAGTATTTGATTAAGATTCCCAATTGAATGTACAAAAGTCTCTAGTTCCATAAAGTAGTAATGAGGGCAGACGAAGTCATCCAGAAAATTAATTGCAACTACAACCAGGTAGGGAAAAGAACTACGACTTCGGCTCATGCATTGCAACTCTAGATGATGGAAAAAGATGGATTTTTGGCTAAGCTCCACAAAACCTCTTCGGAAATATCATAAGTCATCAGCATGCTAGAATCAGAAGAAAATTTTTCCAAACCAAGACAATCAAAAGTCAAACAAATTAGTTTAGTAGTAAAAGAGTAAAAGATGGTTCACCACAATGAACCAAAATCAAAACTCAAGGGATTCATTTCAAGGCTATGTGACATGAAAATATTACTCAAAGATCTTAGAAGTCCATGGTTCAGCAGATACCAACTAATAAACAACACTTACCTACTCACAGAAGAACAACACAGAGAAACTTCACCAAAAGCCCCAACAGTACATAAATCGAAGCGCACAGTCTTTCCACCGAATGGCAAAATAATCTCACATGTTAATGCTCTTGCGACCAAGGAGCATCACTGGGGTGCCTATCCTCCGTGGGACAGGGCTTATATCTGACAACTCGTCAAGCCCCATGACCCGACCTGGCCACCACGACCCATTATTCAGGCGCACCCACACCAGCTCGCCTGCGGACGGATTGAACTCCTCTCCAGCAGAACTCCCCATTCTTCCACCTTCCGAATGGCACACCAAAAGATAAACCACCTCAAAAAAGGTACCAACAGAAGCCCTGCTCATTCATCGAAACCACCCATCTCACCTCTTTGTCAAATGTCAAGAAACCCATAAACCACACAGCTAAAAACAGAAAAGGCCAGCAAAAACACGACAGTACTAGTTCAGACCAAAGCAATGCATGCAACAATAGCCTGAAAAACCGAAGGGCCAGTTAAAAACCACTTCCTAAGGATTAAAAGAAAAAAAAGGAACAGGGGAATAAACCCCAGATGGGAAAACAACACCTTTCGCTAATTGCTCCAATCCATTTCCACCATCGTTCTCCGAAACAACACGACCAACTACAACTACTTCCATGGAAATGAAGCACTAACCAAAAAGAAGAAGTCCCAAATGCTCACCCTTCACTTCATCCGCTACAAACCCAGGAGAGAAGAAAAACGGATATGCAGTCGAAGGTAAGGGGAGACAAAATCAAAGGACGAAACTAATGACAAAAGCGGCACATGGGAAATGCGAGGAAGGGGATTTGGGGAAAAAGGTGCGAAGAAAGTACCGGTCTTTTCCGCCGTGTTGGTCACCGGGGAAAGAGCAAATTGGAGGAGATGCAGAGCCGAAGAGAAGATGAAGAAGAGGTAAAAAAAAAAAAGGTATTTCCTCCGGGAAAGATGTGACGTCAGCAATATATAATATATATATATTATTACTTTTTTAGGCAAAATATCAATTTATGGCCTCAAGTTTGAGCCAACTTTCTGTTTTGTGATTAACTTAGTTTATTATATAATTTTGTCCCAAACTTTTGTTTTTATTTTTTATTTTGGTCAATCTTGAATTTTATCGTGCGTAAGCCAAACAAACCTTAATAGACAATTTTCATTTATTGACTAAAAAGGAAAAAAAATTTCAAAAAATAGGAAATAATATTGAAACCTTTCATTTGTATTTTTTTTATAAAATTTTGATGGACAAATCAAGTGAATTGGAAGCAGAAGCTAACGATAGTTGCTGATGTTGTCAAAAAATATGAAAAATCGATGAAGGTCGGATGATGTTCTATTAGGGGGAGACTACTACGGATAAAGTAGATTATGTGACGAACGAATGAGAGGTCGAAACTCAACTATTATAAGACACGGGTCAGACTATATTAAGGCCTTGTTTGGCTTTCGCTAAAAGAAATTCATGATTGGCCAAAATAAAAATAAAAATAAAAGTTGGGGACAAAATTATATAACAAACTAAGTTAATGACAAAACAGAAAGTTGACTCAAAGTTGAGGCCATAAACGTATATTTTGCCTACTTTTGAAGTTAAACTTTCTTTTGGCGATAAACCCATTCTTAACAGATTTATCTTCCCATTTAAAAAATCCCAAATTGACACATGATTGATAAATTCTGATTAGGTCCATGAGAAAACATTGTTTTCCACATCATTTGTCCGAGGAGAAAATAATATGCATGTCATCCTCGGATGTAATTTCATTCTGACCACTGTTTCACTAACTCAGATCTCTAGGAATTTAATTTATTTTCCAGCTTCATGTGTTAAGTTTTATTATTTATATTTTGCTTAATTCTTTAATCAATTTCCAATTAAAATACATATTTATGGTCCCCCCTCAACCAAATATAGAAAAAATAAATAAAGTAATGGTCTCTATTTGTTTGGATTAACAGCAACAAATAATCCAAAAGGCTTTCCATTTTTTAAAAAAAAAAAAAAGAACAAAATCGTTGTTTGCCACTAACATTATTTATAACCCATTTTTTCCTTCTTTGGTCAGAACATCAATAATGGGGCAAATACTGCTAATGAGAATATGGAAAAGAATTAGTACCCCTATGAAAATTAGCTTTAACACTAATTTTATTAAATTCATGCTAAGTGAATGAGAAATTTACCCCACAAATGAGTAAAGGATTCACCTAATCTTGATTTGTGCATTCTCTTCATATACTTTCCTTTCTAGGAAGCTTTTACATTAAAATAATACATCATACACTATTTACATGAATTTTGTTTTAATCTCGTCTCACTTGGAAGAAAAACCTTTCAACTGAAAAGTCGTCCACCAATGGACAATTATACATTAATCTCATCATTAGCGCCGAAGAAAGGCGGCCGGCATTTATGCTGTTTCAAGCCACGTTCTTCAGTAGCTGCGAATGCCGCTCACTGACAGGAGCGATAGGCAAAGGTCCGGTGGGTGTTCTGCCCTCGGAAGAACGCAACTAGCTTTTTCGTTGACCTATACACATCCTTGATCGGTCATGGCTTTAGCGATGGTAAGAAAAGCCGATATCGCTGCTCCGTATCCCAGGGCCCTTAACAAAATAACAAAAGAGAAGCTCGAAACAATCAGACAACGAACTCTCAGGATGTATAAAGTAGAATGAGCCGGAGACTTGAAGATAAAAGGCCAGCAACCATTCTACATTTTTGCAGGTGAAAATAGTAATTGGCAGTTCAAACCGAGAAGCAATAAAAGGATAAGCCAGAAGAGAGAAAAACGTACTCGGGACTTTCCTTCTGGTAACCAAAATCGGTCGCGGCCTTTAAGGCCCTTTGATATATTTGTTTCATTGCTTCCTGCCAACGACAGTGACCAATAATTTCAACGTAAATTGTAGTTTTTGTTCTGCATTTGTTGGGACAAAGAAAAGAAAAAAGGTAAATGGATAAGTCCTACCTGCAATTTTGATTCAAAGTCTTCAGGCGACCAGTTCAACAGATTATACTCATGATTCAGCTCAAGTTCCCCTGCAACATCCTGCCAGCAAGTTGACACTTGATGAGCAAAACAAAGCAAAGACTAATAAAAATTTCAGCGCCATATATTAGGACAAGGCTAAATTTGGTTTCGAATAATGTTAATATTCAAGGTGTCTTCTTGAAATCTCATTATTTTAAGGACAACAAACAGTGAACTACAACATCTTCGGACAAATGGTTTTTGGTAAGCAGAAGACATTCCCTCAAAAAGAATCACTGCAATGAATCGATTGGCACCAAAGTTGTGAAATATTAACCGTAAACTTGTAATGACGAAAGCGCGTGCTCTGCAACTATAGACAAGGCAAGATATGTTTGCATCCAATTGCTAGGATGAAGAAGCTGAAGGAACAATGTCTTACTCCACCAGCGCCAGCAGCCATTGCAGGAGCAATAAGTACGTTTGATTTTCTCAGCACATCCAATGCCTCGGGTGTGCAAGGCATATTCGAGCCTAAATCGAAGCGTCAATAATTCAACAGTCCAACAGTTAAGGTGAAAAAAAAAGGAGATTATCTTTCCTAAGATTGTGTTTACCTTCTATTAGCAAACGGCAACCTGAATTGACCAAATTAACAGCATCTGCTTGGTCGATTTCGTTTTGCGTAGCGCAAGGAAATGCTACATCACAGCGTTCGCTCCAGGGTTTGGCTTCATCATAGTACTTAGACCGGGCATACGTCTTTGAGTAATCTCTGCATACAGCGAGAAAGAATTATAAGGAACAGAAATGCTGTAAGAACATATTAGAAAAATAAGTACAGGGTGTGCACCTCAAACTTCTCTGCTGAGATTTAATCTCTCTTAAGAATGATATTTTCATATAATCGAAGCCGTCATCATCTACCAAATATCCTTTTGAATCTGCCACAAGCACCTAATAATTAAATAGGGATAATTCTGCAACAGCAGATAAAGATTACAGCAACTTGCACGAAATTGACCACAATTAGTAAGAAATGTGTATTCTAACTTCTTAGATCGGTATATAAATATAGATTAATCGCAGCCAAGGAAGCTAGTGCGGAAAACCACACTTTTCACCAAGAAATCCAGTGTTAATCACTTACACAAGAGAAGATTAATTGGGCCGGATAATTCCTCTTATCCCAAATTTAGACATCATTAAACTATGAACAAGAAAAGAGGTAAACCTCACCGGAGACAGCAACTGGAATAGCACCATAGGCAATAAGTTTCTCCAGGACATGTAATGTGATCTTCCCTGAACCACTTACCACGCATCTGGAGACAAATTAATAGACCAAGCGCTGAGGAAGATTCCATCTCACTTATTTCTAACAAAATAAAATTATGGAAATGCTGACGAGGTACCAAGACCAATTCTTCAGACATTAAGTACGAAAAATTCTGATAAAGTAGTTAAACCAGTTAACACAAACCAGAATCATCAGCATGAGAAAAATCTAAGGAAAAACTCGAACTTTCAGATGTTTTTTATTTGATTTTTCTTTCAGGCTGGAGAAGTAGTGTGTAATTTGTCTCTTCTATTCAACCTCAGATTCCACCTCCAAAAACAAGTTGCACTTGTATGAATTAGTATGTTCATGGAAAAGAAAAGAAAAAACCTTAATCCCTTGAGCTCTCTGTTCATGTCAGCAAGAATAAGCTGAGCAAAGAAAACCTGCAAAACGATGTAAAGTCTTCAATTTCTCTAAGACCTAACAAAGGGAAAATTTTTAAAAGTGAAGCTGAAGACATCATAAATCGTGCAGAGAGGGGGATTCTATGAAATGATGCTCTATTTTTGGGTAAAGTTGCAAAATTGTTCTTTTACCAGTCCATAGCCAGTAGCTTCAGTTCGAAGGCTAGAACCAGACCAGAAAATCCTTGGTCCTGTAAAACTTCCCTGCAAAATCATATATGGATGAAAATAATGAACAACAACAATGCTTTTAGACTAGATTTCCTTAAGATAACATATCTAACATCATAAATTGATAAAAATAAAGTACCTGAAAATGGCCAGCCAAGCGTCTATACTGTCCAAAGAGATATCCCATTTCCCTAGTTCCCACACCCATCTCCTCTGATGGAAGGTCCTGAGTTTTTGGAATAAACTCATGAAATGATGACTTAGACATGGAGTAAAATAATGTTCTTCAATTGATGCAGGTACCTTATCTAAACCCAAATAACGGTAGCTTTCATTCATAAAACTTTGGCAAAAACGCATGACCTGCAATGCATGGACATGGAGACAATCAGGCCTCAAAAAACTCTGTTGTGATTACATGGCGGCTATAGTTGAGGCAGAAAGGAACTTTCACCTCACTGTCACTTTTTCCTTTTGGATCAAAATCACTGCCACCAGCAGCTCCTCCAAGTTTGTATGGCAATAGGGCATTTTTGAATGTCTGCAACATAGACAAAATGATAATCGGTTGGACTGATTGTCTTCATTTTCCAGGGGAAAAGTAGCCATGAACATTAAACCATGTTATAATATAGCTATCCTCATTTATAGCACTTAATTAATAAAAAAAATTCTCCCCTACTTTGCATACCAGGGGATCCACCAGTTTAACTAGGTTGAAATCCTATATACAAGTAGAGAAGCAAACAGCATCCCAGCACCCATAATACTGTTAATTATCATCTAGTTGGTGCAATAGGATATTATTTGCAGAAACAAGTAGAGGGTCCAAACCTGCTCAATACCAAGAAATTTGCATATGCTCAAGTTCACTGATGGGTGGAAACGAAGGCCTCCCCTGCATGGGCCGAGAGCCTGGCTGAATTGTACACGGAAACCACGATTCACGTGTGTATCACCTCTATCATCTGCCCAAGGTACTCTAAAAATGATTGTTCGCTCAGGTTCTAACAAGCGTTCGAGCATGTTGACATATCTAGAGCATAAAATCTCGTTAGTCGCAGCAACCAATAATAATAAGGTTCAACAAAGTAAATGCAGGAGAAGGCAGGTGGATGTCATGATGAGGACAACTTACACAGAATTTTTTGCAATGACTCTTTCTAATGCATGTACTATTTCTTGAACAGCCTGTATGTACTCGACTTCATGTGGATCACTCTTCAGTGCAGCTTCAACAATTGATCCAGCAGTCTTCGACATGAGAGCTTAAGTTTACAAAAATCAATATGGGAGTCAGAAAAGAGATGAATACAGAATTTGAATAAGGTTACACATCACAAAACAAGAATGCAAAAAAAAAAAGTTGCAAAAGACAACAAGATATGGAGAGCGTTAGTGCTAGTTAAAAGCAGAATATAAGTCAATAAACAGAACAAACCTTTCACGTGTATAGGTTTTTCCACAACGGCTTTATCCTTAGAAGCCAATTGCAGTCGAACTGCCTCCTTGTGAAGTAAACTATTGTTATGCTCTTCAAGAGCACTCATCTGCATGTTCCGACTACCTTCATTGCCATAAGGGTTTCTTCTATGCTTCCTTCCAAACTCCCTACAGATTGAGCAGAATATCCTTGCAGTCCCTTCCTTCACATCAACATATGCCCACTTATACGTATCAGCCCACTCCTCCCTCCATCTCTTGACAACCTTCTTCTTTCTCTTCACTGGCTGATTCTTCGTCACGTCCAGTTCTTCATTAGGCAACTCAGAACCTATCAAGCTCTTGCCATCATCATGTTCATCAGATGAAGGTGGTTCTGGGGGCGTGACGACAATTAGGGTGCTGTTGGCAAATGAAGCCTTGTCGTCACCAGCAACAATCTCTAGATCGATTTCTTCCCCAAGCTCTCGTACAACAGGAACCAGGTGATGCCTTTGTGCCTGCTGTATCAAGTTTATGTCATCCATCGCGGGTTCATCCCCGACCCCCTGAATGGAAGCAACGTTAAGCATTCAACATTCACAATGACCCCGTGACTCCAAATCCCTACGCAATGGATTTACCCATCATCACTGCCAACAAATATAAATCAACAAAACTCAAATAACGAAAAAAACCGGATATCTACATTCACGGTAATCCTAACCTGTCAAAGGGCAAAATCATTCACTGCTTCTTTTCACTTACATGCACCGGGATGTCACCTCACAGATATCCAAAATTCCAGAACATTACTCAATACCTAAATTCTTTACGCAGAATGAAGAAAAAAAAGCATCCATCTCTACTTCCAGGAAAAATCAGGTAGGAAAATAATACAGTAACTGGCCAACCCAAATGAGCACCAAACCACCTCATGAGAAATTACAACCCAGAAAAAGGAACTACCCCAACGAGCAATAACATCCGCATGACCTCAACCCAGCAAAAACAATTACAATCGCCCAAACAGTCAACCCCTTTTCCCACTCAGCAAGTTCACAAACTCCTCAGAGAAACAATAAAATAACATGTAACCTCGTTCGTACCCAGAATACGAAGGATTAATTCCCTTCAATCAAATACCCTAAGGCCAGGACACCAAAAAAATTACCCAAAAGCCGAGAAAAGCCAAATCAGCTCAAGAAGTCGAATTTCCGGCTCCAAACGCCCAGAGGGACATAGAGAAAAACTCAACTTTAGACACAAAACGGGATTCAAAAGGACCGAAAATTTGTGGGTCTACTCAATCGGATTAGAAAAGAAACGAAAAGGAAATCGATTTCTGGGGAACAAGGAGCAAAAAACAAAAAAACGTAACCCAAAAAGGAAAATTACTGAAATTTCTGGGTTTGGTTTTGAATGGAGTGATCTTTATCGTTGCCAGAATTTTACTCGATTAGCGATAATATTTTGACGTGGAGAAGGAGGATTCGGATTATTTATTATAACTTGTTTAAGATTGTCTTGTCAGAACGCTCCAAAACGGAAACTAATGACAGTTATTGCGCCGTTGAGGGTAAAAAAAAAAAAACAGATTTTAAGTCTTTTATTTAAAAAAGACGTTTCTTTGTTACTTCGAATTTCCAACGTAATTACATAATTTTGGCCGGGAAGTTCTGTACGAAATCAGGGTTAGTTAAAAATTATGTCAATAAGAAAAGTTTCATCGTGGTTGATAAACAGAATACACTCACAATCCAATTCATTTCCCTTTTTGTACAAATGACGAAAGGAAAAGGAAAAATGAAGAAGAAATTGACCATAAATTATTTAATCTAACAAAATTGATTGTACAACTCCGGTAAAAAGAAAGAAAAAATCGATTATGCACACTGGCAAGGCAAAAATAAATGACTATTGTGATTATACTTTCCTCTCCATCTGGTAAGAAGCGCATTCATGTCGAGGAATGAGGACTTCACCCGCATTCGGACAGAACAATCTCGAGTTGGAGGTATTAGGGAGTGATTATGCTCCTCCTCGACCATCGTCAAATGTTGAGCTGGGGGATAAGGTCCACTTGCCACTGCTCTTAGTCATTGGAATGCGTAGCCACGAATTCTCTGATCATTCGCTTGAGATGGCTGCGGAACATGCAAAGTAGCAGAAAAATGAGCAGGCTTGTTCAGTACTGCCGAGATAAACGGGACCTCAGGTGAGCTACATCAAAGGTCACCTCTAGTTCTTCGTGAAAGCACCAGGAAAATTTTCTTCAGCCTCTTGTGTCTCTGCAGGCCAATTGGATCAAAGTAATGGGTCTCAGGAAACACAACAAACACCAACTATTGACGTCAAAACTGGACCTAAATCGCCTATTTGATGTAATTATAATTCTTTAAAGAAGTAATCAAGGGATTTACTGTTCAACAATTTTAGTTCCACTGTCCCTAAACACACACCACTACCTATAAACACTAGCAAATTCAAAGCCTAGAGGGACGAATATTGGCACAAGCAGACTACTGATTCATTACAGTAATGCAGACAGAGTTAAGATGAACGGTCAAAATGGAGCAAAAGAAAGAGAATATGATAGACGTAGCGAGGTGAAAAATTTACCGATCCACACTTCCGGTATGAGTCCCTCAAGCGCGCCAATATTTTATTTATACTTCTCGATGTCCCCCCGACCTCTCGCAGACTCAAGGTCATTCCCAATCTTCTGGAAATTGATTTCCTGCAAAAGGCCAAGACGCTGAAGATCAGAAAAGCTGATCATGCTGGGTCAATCAAGATGTCATTCTCAGAAAGATCTAGCCACTAAGAATAGAGAACGCCGGCAAAAAAAAAGCAGTCTCTTTAGTCACCTGTAGTTTTCTAATATCTTGTTCAAGGAACGATAACTTTCATATTTATCTTTATACTCTTGTATATACTCCTTATACCTGACAAAAAAGAGGCGCCCGGAGTCAGGATGATGCATTTAGAAGGAAACGACTAGTATATTGATCAAGGCAACTTACTGAGAAAAATCTTTGATTCGTCCCTTCAGTTCAGGTTTATCCTTCTCAAACTTCGTATAAGAACCAAACTACTGTTGTCAGAAGAAGACTCCCTCACTCTCTGAAGAGCTTGTGAATCCAAATCTTTTTGCCCGTTGACAGAGGTTGCTGCATTGTTGCAGTTCTGAAGCCTACTTTTCCTTTTGGATTTGAGAAGTTAAGCCCCTATTAGGATCGAATCGATGGACCCCATTGACGGATGGCGCTTTGAGATTGTTCCCAGTTTCCTCTGAAGTAAGTCCAATCATAAGCTCCAGCTTCATTTTTCGCCAATTTGCTCAATTCCTTTATTGGTAGATTAACCTCTGAGGAGTCTACTCTGGAAGGACGTTGTGACTCGAGATGTGATACAGGCTGGTTATCATCTCGTTGTTCTAGGGGCCTTTTTCTTGAAGAAAACTAGCATGCTTTGAATTTTGGCACTTGTATTAATAAGCCTAAGGTATTCTTCCCTGGGTCCAATGAAGTCTTTCCAAGAGGTTTTCCTCTGCTTGGAGTCAAATTGCTAAGAGCTATTCTCGGTTTTCTTTCCAAACTGTTTACTGGGAGACTGTGACCTCACAGGACTGGCTCTCGTAATTTCACCTTGAATTCCAAGTCTGAAAGCCTCTCTTTGGATGATTGGCCCTCTCCCACCAGGACCTTTGTTCAGTAGCCTCAATTCCCATACATGACCTTTTAGGGAGGGGCCCGGATGTGAGACTGTATTATGCCCCATTCTCCTTTTACTTCGACTTTGCCAACCAACTCAGAACGTTATTTGGTTTGTACAGGCTCAGCAACAAAATTAGACATTAAATCATTTATCTCCACTTCCTTCCCTTCATGCCTACTCAACACCTTCTCAGAATTTAAACTATCGGTAAAAATTCCATCCTGGCCAAAATTTTTCTTTCTGCATGCGAATCCCTTTCATGAAAATCAGATCTTTTTTCTTTAAACTTTAGATCCATAGTTGATGCTGTTCAGCAATGCCTACTGTTCTTACCACCGAATCATGTGACACTTAGTTGGAGGCCCTTATCTGATGGACTGACGGGCCAGTTTTGTTGCGAGGGAAGAACTAGACTTTCCCGATGTTACTTGGTTATGGCTTTTCTGGAAAACCAACATCCTTAAAGGTGTCCCATTCAGCATTATTCACAGATCTGGCAAAGTTGGGCTTTCGTAGACACTCCCTGAAAATTTAACAGGGGATTAACCCACCACGTGAGCCAAATATGATGCTCCAGTTTTACTACCCTCTGGCTTGTTTGATGTTTTGGGTTCATGCTATCCACGTTCAGTTTTTTCGTCATTTCACTTTTCATGTCTGTATGTTGAGGACTCTCCCCTTTCCAGTACGTTGCTAGTTGATTCTTCTTCATTGTATAAGATGTATGCTAGATTCTTTCACACTTGGAGCTTTCCTTGAAGGCTGGAGTCTTGTTGTCTTTCTATTCAAACAAACATGCCCAGATATAAAAATGCTGGCTGTACTTGCGCTTCGAGGACAATCAAGCTCTAGGTATCTCATTACAGGGTTCTGGAAAACTCTGATGAAAAACTCTTCTAGAAAACCCTTTCCAGCCCTTGTTCTTTCTGAAGCTTTTTTCTCAACACTTTGGTGGATGGAGTATCCAACAAAGTCATTCTCTTTGTTCAACCAAATATCAGGACGCATGTCCATCTTGATGCTCATCACCAATATTTGTTTTTTTCCCCCCCCAATGGCCCTGAATCTTCCCACCTACAGGAGATTGCAAATCCTGGGTCGGAGTGTCTGGTAGCTTGGGCTTCGATGCACTTTCTCATCATTTTTTTTTTTTTTTTTTTTTTCTTATCCCCACCCCAACCCCTTTTTTTTTTTTTTTCGGGGGGGTCAATGATATCAACATTCGACATCAGAGCCTTGTTCTGACTGTGTTGAAGATGCATCACTGCTCACTGGTCACTGAACTACTTCGCTTCTCTGCTTTGGCTTCTACTTCTGCTCACCTGTGTTCTGCTTCCAGCTACCATACTAGGACGCCACTATCACTGCGAACTGTCACTGTCTGCGACTTTCAACTAGTCACAGTCACTGTCACTTCCACTGTCACTGGAAACTCCTAAGCCTGACCTTCACTATTCTCAGACTCTTTTTTGTTTTCCAAAAATTATCAGTGTGAATTTAGTTCTACGCGTCAATAATATTTTTTCAGAAGCCATATAAGTGCGGTCCAAGGGGAAAAAGTTTGAATTCTGGCAAGGTGGTGCTATGCACTTCAATTTTTATAAACAGTTCCGCCATCTTTTGAAGGTGATTTAACCGCATTCAACACTCAAGAAAGAATGGTTCAAGATTCTGATTGTCTTCAGTGAGAGCTGCAGTGAGTCCGGGAAAAAAGGCCCATGCATTATGATCGTAAAAATGAACTTTAGAAAGGAAAGCCACGGAAAATATGGTAACCAAAATTACGATAAAATAAACCAAATAAAACAAAAAACACAAGAGCTATTCTTTCCCAAGATAGAATACATCCATAATGCCAATTATGGTTATTAATGAACCTACTGCCATATGAAGAATAGGCATTGATACCTTCACTTCCAGGAGAAGGCCTCTGGAAGCTATCCAGCCTCCACGCCACTTTTCAAAATAGGTTTACCTTCCTGGAGGCTGATAAGTAGGTGATCTGATGCTAAAGCATAATAAAAGAAAATCTATACAGCTGGTTTAAACTTCCATAGGCAAGATTAAAAAATTCAACATCCATTTCCTTTACCTTCTTTAAGATTGGCTCGATCTTTTTTCAGAAGCAGTTTAATCTGTGCCGCCAGTTAGCATTCTGCTAAAGGCCTGACAGAACCCGAAAATAACCAACTATCGGTATACTATAAACTAAGAAAAAATCCTAATTGTTGACTTCTATGGTGTGACTTTTACCTCAAAGCTCTATCCCATTTTGGGTTCTCGTTTCAGCTACCTAATTAAACTATTCCGCAGGATCCCATAGGCTCTATTCCACCATACTGGTCAAAAGGGACCCAATCGTTTTCCGTGTGACCCCTTGCTTGGCTCCCTTTGGAAAGTAGCCGTCGTGCACTGTCTTTACATCACTGGGTAAGAGTGAACGTGTTGCATCATCGGCAACCACATTTCTGTTGAGAGGTGCTACTCCATTTTGTACGGAGAGGGCAATGGCCCTGTTGGTGAGATGGAGGATGGCAGTGGATTGTTGATGCTTCGAAAGCCTACTGTTACCTTTTGCAAAGGGCTTTGCTGGGAGTGAGGGAGCCCGGCTTCAATGATTGGTTTTAGACAGGTTCCGTTTTTTTAAAGAGACTGAAGGAAATAAGCCACCATTTTATTTTGCATATCATAAATAGCATTGACCAAATGGGAGTCCCATATATGAATATTGACATGCACTTACACTGGAAGGTCCCACTTTTTTGTTTTTTGGGAGGCGGCTACTTTCTTCTGCAAAAAGTGCATGCGCCGGTGGATTAACTGCCACAGAAAAATATTATCTTATTCTGGGAAGCATCATAATTAAGAAGTAGGTGCATATTAAAAAATGCCCCCAAGTCTTTCTTGCTGCTGCTACATTAACAGAAACCCTTAGCAGGCCTATATCAATGATGGCTCAGGTCAAGTCACATAATCCCTGATCAATACGGAGACATAGAAGAAGCCACTCACCCTCAAAGCTGCTAATTGCTTTATTTGGCTTTTTCATGGGAGGGAAAAAATAACCAGGTTCTAGGACCCAATCTGCCCTGAAACAACGAAGCCATGTCAAATTGATGTATAGCACATAAATTGGGTCCAAACACTTATAACCCAACCATTCAATAAGTCATGAAATTTTCAAGGTAACAAATATATCGATAATCAAAGGACAGTTGACGAATCAAAACATGGAACATCTTCTGTTTGTTTAAGGAATTACCATTAGAGAGAAAAAACAAAACAAGATAACACCCAAACCACACGTATCTAGAAGCCATTCAATCAAAGGGAGGGAAAGCACATTCCAGATGATATCACAAACATGATTGGCTTGGCCATTGAAGTTGGCATTTGGAAAAAAATTAATAGCTTTAAGCCAGAAATTGGATATCTGCCATGACAAAGAGGACCGGACTTTCTCACCAGAAAAAGAAAACTCCATGATGACCAAAAGACAACGAAGTAACAGGCACAGAAGAATGATGGAACATCAGTTTTCAAATGGTCAGAGTGGAAGGCCATTCAACCACACATAGGGGTGTGGACCATTCCATTCGCAAATTCTATTAACAACTACGTGTACTTTTCTTTAACACCAAAACATACCAAACTCACACCTTGCTAATTGTGACTTCTAAATTTGATTAATAATTTGGGAAAAAAAACAATTGAGGCAGATAAGAAAATTGCTTATTCCATATCATATTTTCAGTTGCTTTTACTCACTTTCTTGACTATGGATATTTTTCGCAGCTTCCTACGAAGCGCATTTTGACATGCTTCTTGGTGGACTATTCCAAAACACGCTCTGACTACATTTAATCTTACGCCACTGGCACTGCCAGCACTCAACGAGCAATCCAGTTCCATCCACTCACCTTTGCGTATTTTATCTTATATGATCACATAATTCCACCAAATTCCCGTGGACAAGAGTTAAATCTGTACTCTCTGGCCACCAGCTTCAATAATCCTAATTAAGCATTCTATCAGATGACACGGATGATCACAATAAACTGTTGAAGATGGAAAACTCATCGCAACAGATATAACAACTAAAAAGGACGAATGTGCAAATGACAACAGGGAAAACAGGAAAAGAGAACTCATCTCAACCATATATAGATAATTTCAAAGGAACACTAGTGGCACATGACAACCAGGAAAGACAGAAAATTAACAGCTGACAAAAAAATGCTACACCTTTTGCGATAAAGAATTGTCAAAGTATTTGAGATAACAATTGACCGTAATTCCAGATGGCCCTGCCCGCATGCCAAGAACTTGCATAAGAAGAAAAAGTACACTTTCCCCCCTCATTGGATGTGAAGTATGAATACATACTGAATGGTTCGAATTGCCAACTGCAGTCCTAGTTTAATTGAAAACGATATAGTTCTCTCGTTGGGTAAGCCACATAGTCAACTGTAAATATCCATGTATGACATATAACGTAAGTCCCTGACATTTTCCATAGAAGGTTAAAAGGAATTGAAGAACGCGGTAAGGTAGTCAACGACTTTCAATAAAGGCCTTGCAATTAAGATAAGAAAACTACCACAGAAATTCAAAACATGCTCGCAGCTAGCATGAAACATGATATTAATATCAATCAGGAATGTTTGCTAATTCCCACTCAAGTCTCCACTGCATAGAGGGGTCCCAATCTAATTCAAGGTAGGCGTGGAAAATGTATTTCATATCAATTTAAGCACAGCATTCAATTAAGCATTTAAAATCAATATGCGACAGGGAAGATTCAAAACTCCTTGTGGCCATAGTTGTATTCATGTCATTTACGCTCACGGACTGATATGATAATGAAAATTTCAAGCCCATTTACATTTATTGAAACCTAGCCAAATAGAAAGATGATCCAATTCGTTGCAGGTACGCTACCTCAAACCCCCCTCCCCCGACAACCAAACCAGAGATAAATCAAGAATCCTATAGATATTTCCCAGACCCATAGATCTCGATCAGTTGCAGAGGTGAGTAATACCGATTAAATACCAATCAATAAGCATAAAACATTTGTAGAATGTAGTCACCTCAAAACAATCACTATTTGAGATAATCCAAACTTAGAGCAAACCGCCATTCTGATGGTCCGTTGCACAATGCAACGAAACATCATAATAAAAAGTCCCAATTTGGAAAGACCCCACATAATTTATTAGATTGAAGAGAATTGAGTAGGCACGTTAAGAACAGCTAACAATCAGCATCGTAACATATTTATTTCTCTAAAACGCAACTCCTAAGAATTTAAACAAAACTGAAAGATGGTAATCCGGATTTCCTCACCTGAAATTGGAGTATAGACTCAATTGAACTATTCACAATGATTGAGCTACGGAAGAATTGAGACAAATGGCACAAGCATAATAAGTCTCGGCAAAGAAGAATACTCCGAGCATGAATAAAAACCATAAACATGACTAAATGTCAACACGTCAATGACACAACGAGATAGGTAAAAACCTCCACCTTCCCCGAGGTATTATTCTCATTAGCATCGAACAATGAATTTCTGCCTTCCCACCCTTGCCCTTCCAACCTGCTTAATCACGCACAAACCAAATCCGGCCGTCAAGCATTATGCTCGCAGCCGAAAGCTCAAAGGTGTCATTTCCCCGAAACCAAATTGAAACGCCTCATCGACGCCGTCCCCCACTCGCACGGTCTCGTACCCGGGGTTCCCGTTGCGGCGGGCCACCTTGGACTCGCAGAAAAAAAGAACGTTAGGTGGAGGGAGGAGGTAGCGCCGTGGAATTCGTTTCTGGTTTTGCCAAGGCCGCACACCGAGGGAGGCGGGCGAGTAGGAGAGCTGCCCTTCTCAGCGGTCTGTTTACGGGCGTTTAGAAGCTTAGAGGAGAGATCCTCCGTACATATCTGAACGACGGAGGACTGCGCCGGTCCACGGGTCGGGCTAATTTGGTAATGGCTTTCTGGTGTGGGTGTTAATGGCTTTTTGTGGGTCTGATTGAGCGGAGAATTACTGCCTTCCTTATGCCGGGTCCAGTTCGGTTCCGTCCATGGGGTGAAAACAAACCAGTCCACTTGCCAGCCTGAGCCGGTTAAAATTCTGATTTGAGCCTAAATTCGAGTGAGTGGTGTAATGAAACGAGTACCGATAGTCCTAATATTATTATAATAAATATTAGTAAAATAAATAAAATCATAATATATGTATGTTAAGCTTTTCGAGTCAAACACAAAAGAATAGCTTCAAATCCATAATTGTGACCGAATCGAGCTCTGAGTTACTAATTAATTATAAGCTGGGACTGTTTCCAAATCTGAGCGCCGTAGCACGGAGCCCGAGGATATTCGGTCAAGACACGGCTCGGATTTACCCACCGCCTAATTAATGTTGGATTAATCTAAATGGAAAACGGATACCATATATCTATCTAATATGAATTTTGTGAGGGTAATAATAAAATATCCGATATCAGATAAATTTTCATGTTATTTTGTTGTACGCGAAAAAAAAAACTCAAACTACTTTACTTTAAAAAAATTTTTACAATTTTTATAATTTTTTTTGAAAAAAAAAATATTGAAATAGATGTTTATCTATTTTATTTTTACTTTTTTTTCGATACCGAAATTCTTAAATTTACTAATAGAAGAATAACCATGGCCACCAAATACAAGAGGGACTACCGCAGTGTTTGGCATCGAAATGTGAATAAGAAAGTGAAAAAAAAAACAGTCAGCCCAAGAAACAGTACACGGGACGCTCCGTAAGAGTTCAAGGAAAATTTTTCCCTGCATATCCATTCATTATATATTTCTTTAATAAACGCTTGTGATCAAACACAACATAAGAGATATCTATGGTTCTAATATATTTACAATCCAGTCCGCTCCACATATCACATAATATTTTTGTAATTAAATATTTAACAACATAATCCGCGTCATTAAAGACTAATCGGCAAAGTTTCTCCTTAACTTGTAATGTGGAGTGTCTTCATATAGCAACAAATGTTCTACATCTTTAGATTGAAGAAAAGGATGTGTTAGTAAAAGTAAAATGCTCGATTAGAAAAACAAGTAAAATAAAATATAAACAAAGAACGATTAACAAACAGCATGCATAAACCTTAAACTCTATAAAAAAAAATTGCATCTAAAAACACACAACAAAAACTAAATAACTTATACCACTTATAAATATTAAATAAGTTTTATTAATGGTCATTACAAAATTTAAATCAAGAAAGTGAAAAATAAGGAGCTTATGTACCAAACAAATATGTAGGGAGAGATTTACTCTGCAAACCCCCAAAAAAAAAACATAACTCAACCCATCACGACCCACCACAACCAAACAAATCCAGCCGCATCGCCCCCCGAAAAGTCCAAGTCGCATCCCCCTACCAAGCAAACACAACATAAATCCTTATCTAAATCAAGAAAACACAACGCCTAGCAGAAAAATTAAACACATTATAATAACACAAGCATCACTACAACAATACGCCGAACATAACCAAAACACACAAACCCACCATACAAATGCAATAAAATAAATAATAATCAAATAATTATTTGAAACAGGCATAAAAGACAGTAAAAATAGTGTATACTACAGGTAAAAAATACCTCAAAGAAGACATACTCGCTCTACCATTTCTATATAGAAAGATCCGTGAATGTCTTGAATAGAACAGCAAAACGGTCATCAAGACATAAAACATCCCGCTATAAGTCCACTCTTCCCTTTTATCAATCCATGGACGTATAATTCCGTCCTCTTCTCAGGAGACTTATCACTGCGGCCGATCTGGGAATTGATATCACGGTTCCCCGGGCAAGGTCAGCCCTATGAAAACCATCCTACAAGATGGGGAACTACTTAACCCCTTGATTCCTCCATCGGCTCTTTTTTTCTCTTTTCTTTTCCCTGGGAACCCCCAGTTTTCACGATGTATCCGTCCATGATGTCCTCATGTCACATGTAGCTTGCATGGCAATCCATGTACTCCTTACGGATACCAACCAACCTCTTACAATTTTGTACTCCCGGTGTTCAACCTCATCATGCTGACTGTTCGGCACCGTTGTGGAGACATGCTTTCCAGGTGATCTATCTCTCTCCCACAGATGTGATGCATTTACGATGAAACCGACTTTTCCTGCTATATGTTCATTGTCTCTTACTTTGGAATTGAGCACTCGAATAACCAGGGGGACAGGGCTACTTTCTCTATTGATTACTTCTCCATAGTCAACACCGTAGCAGCGCGATCATCACCTTCATGGCCAGGTTAGGAAGAAATCAAAGCCCCGGCATAACACTTCATGGAAACACAATCATCGTAAAAGAACTGCTTCAATGTCTGGAATTTCTGAAAAAGTGATTCCCTGTACATAAGATATACATTAATGTTTGGCCATCTTTAAAGAATGGGTTGCCTTAGCACATCCAGGATAGTCGTGTCAGCTTTAGGCAACGTTCTCCGAATGAAGGCAGCAACTTCCATTTGGGTCCAATAATGATATGCCGATGGACGAACGAATTCACCGGCACCGGGCTGTCTTGATTTCCTCCAACAATAACTGATAAGAGGATAAACTATAAATAATCAGTAACATCACGGCAACCGGAACCAGGTATTAAGCTCAGCTCGGGGCCTAGATATTTTCTGCCAATGAACCAAGGAGGGATCAAAGCCGAAAAAAGTTGCAGAGAGTCCCCCAAATTCGGCAGTCGACAAGTCACAATCAACAGCTTGCTCGTGAGTAGTGATAGAAACATGGGATTGCTCATTGAATTCAGAAATACAGAAACGTCAAAAGGAGAAGCACAAGAGAATTTGTTTGTTCAGGGAAACACTAGTGGCGATTGTTTTATCGAACTAACATGTCTCGTTGCTCCTCGGCCACCATCCTCTAAGTCAAATCCACCCTCTATTATTCTCGTTACAAAAAGACCTCACGTCCGTTTGGCGCGCCGTTAGCTGGTCATTGCTTGACGGCATCTGTCGAATCTAAATCAATAGTCGTCCTAGGCGGGCAACCACCACATTCGACAACACGACACCACAAACACACCACGACAAACAAAAGCACAAATAAAACCAGTAACGCGCCACCTCAGGGGGGGGGGGGGGGGGTGGGGGGGGGGGGGGGGGGGGGGCCCCAACCCCACTTGGGGGGGGGGGGGGGGGGGGGGGGGGGGGGGGGGTGGTTACCCCGCTCTAACCCGCTCGACCAAATTCAGTAAACTCCGCCGGGTGGTTCCAGCTTTCTTCCTTACAGGCATCCCTAACAATGTGAGTGATCCGAGTTATTTCCCTCGGAATGGAACAGCGATTTCCTCGTTAAATCTCTCGAGTAGGCCTCCTGTTCTCGGTACATTATCGGGTGCCGCAAGTAATATATGCCCCGGCACTTTTCGGGGAACGAGGAAGAATTCATGGTCTGATGTAATGAAAAAGATATGCTTCAAGAAGAATTGTTTCTTCATCACCGTGCCCTACGGCCCAAAATCAAAATCAAAATTACAGTCAAACTCAATTATAAGCCCAACTCCCGTCGACCTCGATCAAACAAATGGGTTTTCGAGTCAGACCTCATAAACTCACTATTTGAAACATACAGTTTTTACAAATTCAAGACGAAGGAGTTTTCAGAACAAATTTTATCGGGTTTGTGTGGAATTTTTTTTACCTTAATTCTCTAATTTTAAACTTTATTAACCCTTAAATTACAATCGAAAAAATATGACCGGTAAAAACAATATTTAATAAATCCGGGCCAAAATCAAAAGCACTAGTGGATACCGAAGATGGAAGCAAAATCCCAACTCAAATACCCCCCGCCCTAGAAAATGAAGGTGGAAAGGAAAGGAAACGTGGTGGGCCAAGACAGACATGTCGTTGTTCCCAATTCAATTTGGTTTTCCCATGCTTGTCCTCTCCCGAGTTAATCATCTTTGTTCGTTTCATCAACATTCATTCGTGAATTAAAAATGTTTTCTTATTCCTAGTCACATAATCTTTATGGGTCCACGGAACTAGATATCACCATCAAAAGTCAGGCCACGACAACTAACGTCCGTTGTCACATTCCCGACAACTGTTTCCGATGCGAATTTCCGCTTTACCATGTACGCTCCCTCTACAATGGATTTAGTGTGTGCACTTATGTGTCAAGACATTATATTATATTTGAGCGGATAAATAATTAATAAATGTGAGTATTTTGTCATTTGATTGTTTTACTTTTCTACAACGTAAAATTATTAATGATAAAGTTTCGCCATTATTAATTATAAATTTTGAAATAGTCCGTGAATCGGATAAGATGTTATAGAGGGGACATGGACATCTAGATTTATCGGGCTAAGTATAACCAGAGGTCAAGATAAATCGACAAGATAGTGTATCCAAGTTTATACTTTGGAGTACCATAAGTTAAGGGTTACCTACTGGACACGACCTCGTTTAAAGAGGATACAACATATTAAACCATCATTGGTCAAATCCTCTTTTAGAACGAGTGTAACTGGATCTTTTGACTTGAGAACCTTCCATCTTTATTCTATGCGTGGAGTTTTGTGCACTTTGACATTGTTAAAATCAGTTTTTAGCCGGAATGTGAGTAATACGATTATTGGGTGTGGCGACAAAAAAGCAGAGAGAATAGATGTTTGAGTCAATATTATGATTATCGCTCTTTTGGATTTAAACGAAGTTGACAATCTAGGCCCCACTGTGATAGAGAATATTAATCGACTCTAAAAATCCATGGCCATGGGAATATATTTATACAATTCAAGTGAGTCTATATATATCTTCTAATCAAGTAAAACAATTAATTTTGGTTGATAATGTATTAAATTGGGGATGTCGGTGTAGATGAAGAGAATTGAATTACACAATAATCGATTCATAGTGGTATATGATTTTATGATCATTTATCTTAAACACGTTGGATGACTAAAAAATTGCTAGATATCTTAACTAAAAACCTTAGGTATACATATGGATATACACTGTTGTATTAGGACCTAGAGGTTTACACGGCATCAGCACATTGGAACAATTATATTATTAGATTATTTTAATGAATAAAGTTAATCATTTTACTATTTCAGAATTAGAATTTAAATTGGATTATTAATTTATTTCCCGAAATATTCACAATGCAAATAAATTGGACAAAGATCGAATATTGACTTATCCGAGTCAATGATATTAAATACAATATTATTTGTATTTATATATTTGTATCTGAGATATTTTATTTATAATAAAATAAAAATCAAATTGATTGATTATGTTTTGGAATTAATTATTTAAAAACAGGAAATATCTTGGGGCAAGAAGGGAATCTAACGTTCTTAAGAAGGTCTGGATCTTACGGTGATTTTGCAAAGAATCCGGAAAATACTATTTCTATCCAGTTCGGGAGAAAAATAAAACGGACAGCGAGGGGCAGTCCAAAAAGATGAAACATTGTAATCGTCTTGTTTTGGCTTTCAGAAGTTTTTGTTTACGTGTATCCAAGCGGCTTGTACCATTTTGAATCGTGGGAAGGCTTTTGTGATCGATGTGTAGCTGTAAATATACCGCTCTAGAGGAGTCAGCACGTGAGCCTCCTACTCATTCGCAATTGTGTTTTTGATTTACCAGAAATATCGTACGCTTTTTGAGTAAATTTTTATTTATTATTTATCCATGAAATTTTATATGTACTTTATTATTTTTTAAACATAAAATTATTCTATTTATTTTTATTTCCCGTGCGTGCTAAAACTAACAGTAGACCGTGGATACGGAGCTGTGAGAGTGGTCAATTGTGGCTGAGGATTGACTTGTCGACGTGAATGATTGGTGGATTGATTCGGAAGATTCAGGACAAGTAGAACAACAACATTGGGGTGGGTCCACTCTCTTCTTGGGGCGCAGCCGTAAACAGGCAAATCAACAAAAGTGTCCTGGGATGAAGACCTCGGATTTTGAAAAATCGATAATAAATGAGGTGATTGCTATTTGGGACAACATATGTTCTTCTTTCATCTGTACTTCCCCGCGCAATGGCTTCTTCACCGGGTAAAATCTTTTGTGTTTTTCCTTACCATCTCCCGAGTCGTCTTATGTTGTAATGACTGTCTTTTTGGCTGAATGGGCCTATCCGAAAATGGCCTTGAATTCCGGCTGTGCAGCGGTACGCGGGTGGGAATTTGCCAGGGTGGGTTGGTCAGGGGGTGGGGTTGAGTATTGTGAGGTCAGTATCTGGTCTAATTGCGTTCATAGGAGCTTGGTTGACGCGACAAACTTGTCTCTTCCTCTGCATCATTTTGGTTGTCGTGGTTAGTTTGTACGGTGCGCAGAAGCAGAGCTCCAGTGGAACGGATTAAAGAAAGGTTTTGGTTGTATGGTTCGTTTCGGTGTGCTGTGCTTTTGCGAGCTTATCATATTTCTGTGTCGCTGTCTGGAGCTTCGTGGCCAAGACTGATGCGTCCATGGAAGTCAAGTTGGTTTGTTCTGATTGTTAGAGCGGCCGATATGGTTGTCGTTAATGGTTTTCGGCCATTGGTGGTACAAACAGGGGTAGGGGTGAAGAATCTTGTCATGGTATGGTGGGTAACGTTCTGCTTGATGGTCTCGGCTGTAAATTATCCAGAGCCTTGATCTGTCGCGATTAGATGTCGGAGTGCTGGATCATCGGGACTTGGCCGGATTAAACTTTGCACTTTATCTTCTGTTCTTTCTACGGACGCCGTATCGTTCCATCTGAAACCCCGGAGGTAATCATTAGCATGAGCCTCTGTTGACGGAGAAGCCCAAGAAAGGGACATGTATCCGGAGATCAGCACTCTCGAGCCTGTTCGGCAGAGCGGTATTCTCATGGGTTAACCCTCTGCTGTCCGTCTGGGACACCTCAAACAACGTTTACAACTCAGAGGATATTCCGTCCCTTGTCCTCCGAAGACGAAGCTAAGCATGGCCTACGATACAATTTCTTTTCGAGCTTGGGAAATCCCTCGTGAGAGAGAAAGGCTCGCACACAAAGGAAAAACTTTGGTTTTACAGAGCCATCATGCCAGGTTTTACTTCAAGGAGAACCATGCTTGTTGGCGGTTTGGCGCGTTTTCCTAGAGGGTTGTGGCAGTGGCGCTAATCCTCCCACTGTTGTTGTATTGGTGCGTACAGTTTTCGAATTTCGACAGAAGAGAAACTTGTTCTGAAGGTCTAATGATTGTTGGGATGGCTGGTTGTTGTCAAGTTGGTTGATGTCGTTCTTCACAGAGACACTGGTTCTTCTCCTCGAGATGTTTTCCGGGATGAGGATAAGAGTCAGCTCTGATGGTGGCAGTCTACCAGAAACGCAGCTAAAACTGTCAAAACATCGGTCGGAGGCATCACTTCCAGCGGAGAGATCTTAAACTACATTCGCGGTTGATGCGTATCGAAATGGGGGAATTCCTGTGGTGGCCTACACACGATGTGGAGCCTGCTTGCTGCAGTTCTTCTTGGCTGATTGCGTCCTCGTTCTCAGTGCATCGGCACAGGTGCTCTTCCTGGTTTGGTTCCTTTGCTAGTCTTCGGTGCCCTCATAACCCTGCCGTTTGCGAAACATTTACTCCAAGTTTTGTCAGACTAAGTTGATGGTCCTCATCAAGACATGTACGGCTGCGGTCGACTTCTCGAGATCCTCAACAACATGAAGAATCCATCAAGTTACAAATTCGTGGGAGGCTAAAGTTCAACGGGACTGATCGAGGGTACGCAACGCAAAGAAGAGATGAAGTGGCTATCAAAAGCGCTCCTCATGAAGCCATACGCCACCGTTTCTCCTAATACCCTTAATTGAGATATCTCCAACGGTGATCCTACATCGGTTTGTTTTTACATTGGTTGCAGTCCTCCTTGGGTAGCGCATCTTTAAAATGCCAGCACGATTCTACACGATCCCCTTGCCATCATTACGGTAGCATGTCCGAGGCCTGTTAGGGTCATACCCGATGCATTATCCATCCTTAATCCAGATCAAGGTCTTCGTTCGATCGGAGATCAATGCTTTCGATGTTGGATGATGAACTGACAAACGAAAAAAACCGTCAGAATCATCATCCTCCTCGACCAAAGAAGCATAGAAGTAGTATCCGGGCAAACTTCGCGTGGGATGCGGAGCCAGCCAGCTTAAACGCTGAAGGAACATAAACTTGGAAGCTGAAACAAGGGCAAGAAGATCGCAGTTTGCGGCCGGGTCGGAGCAGGGAAATCGTCCCTTCTAGTGTGCCTTAGGCTTGGAGAAATCTCTCCCACAGATTTCTGGAATGGTGAGAGTTGCAGATTGAAGTTAACATGTTTCTTAATTTTATTTTAATTAATCGCCTTCAGCTTTGAGATTTTCCGCTTGAGTGCACCCAAGGTTAAGATGCTTGGATCGATCGCGTACGTTTCTCAAACCTCATGAGATTCATAAGCGGGACAATCAAAATGACAATTATCCTCTTTGGGAAGGTGATGGATGAGGGCCGCGGTTTTTTGAAAAGGCCATAAGAGCATGCGCTTTGGACAAAGATATCAACAGCTTCGAGCACGGTGATTCTTATCCGAAATAGGCCCAGAGAGGGCTTTAACATGAGTGGTGGACAGAAAATCAACGGATTCCAACTCGCATCGTTGCTTGGTGTACAGCGACGCGGGACATCCTACCTACAGGGACGATCCTTTCAGAGCAGTGGATGCGCAAACGGACACACGCGGCATGTTCTGTTCAGAAGTAAGAAATCTCAGTACACACATTCTCCAAGTAAAGTATTGATAGATTCATTATCGTCACCAAGTTTGTGAACACATCTCGAGTGCAGGACTGTGTCCATGGGCAGCGTTTGGGCGAAGAAAAACCGTCGTTCTGGTAACTCATCAAGTGGAAATTCCTATCGGAGGTCAATCAGATTGTGGGTATGTAGTTTCGTTCTGTAGAGCCCGTCCAGATTCATTCCTCAGATTTTGTTACTGAAACCTCTGTGCTTCGTGTTGAAGGTCATGCAAGATGGGCCGGATTATGCGATCAGGAACGTATTGTGAACTACTTGAAGGCCGAAGCGGCATTTGAGAAACTTGTGCATGCTCATAAAGAAGATGCTATAACGACAATTGGACCTGTCCGCCCCGAATGTCGATGACGCTCAGTCGAGAAGACTCTTGTGAACAGTCTGATACAATCAGAAAGAAAATGGGGCAAAAGAGAAGTCTGGAGAAGGCCCTTTCCGCGAATGCAACTCACCCAAGAAAGAGGAAAAGGAGTTTGGGCGACTTCGGATGGAGGACCCATATACCGAGGATTAACTTCGTCATTCTCCAAAGGGGACCATACTTATACCACGTTATCTAATCTATCAACAACTCTGCATATTTGTTTTGTGCTCCAAGCAGCGGCAAGCTACTGGCTTCGCCAACTCGCGCATTTCAATTTCCAGGGATAAGTGCCAGCATGTTGATTGGCCACTTATACAGGAATTTCATTCCTCAGCGTCGTGTTTGTTTATTCTCAAGATCTGTATTCGCAGCATCATACTGGGAATCAAAGCATCAAACGCTTTCTTCTCCGGATTTACTGACGCCATCTACCTTTCAACGCCCCGATGCTCTTCTTTGATATCTACTCCCGTGGGCAGAAAATCCTGACAAGGGTAGACCGTTTTCTGATTACTTTGCGTCCCTTTGTTTTTTTAATTCTCCATGACGGAAAACTAATGGTTTTCAGTGATTTCGGCAGGCTTCATCAGATCTCAGCATTACATGGACTTTGACATCCCATTTGCTATCGTGTTTGTGTTTCGGGAGCGGGCCATTGAGACTTCTAGCCACGATCCGCAATTGTCGGCTTCTTGTGACGTGGCCAGTTTCTTATCGTAGCGTGTCCTTGCAATGGTAGCGATAAACTACACTTCAGACCATTATTAATACTCGTCCTGCACGGAGAGCTGATAAGAATCAACGGGACAACGAAGGTCTCCTCCCCTGATGAATTATGCAGACCGAGACATCCCTAGGAGCTGATGACCATCAGAGCATATCGCGCTGGCCAACAGATTCTTCGGGAAATTATCCTCACGGTTGTTCGACCGAGGATGCAAAGCTTATTTCTTCCATTCCAATGCCATTATGGAATGGGCTCAACCTACGCGTCGAGGTGTTTCAGAACCCTGATTCTCTTCACGGCCGCCCTTTTCCTTGTTTTACTCCCTAAAGGGAAGCACATCTCCAGGTATCTACACAAAAGTGACAACACGAAGTTTTTTCGTGATCCAATCGAACTTCTATCCCCTTCATAACTGACCGGCATGTCTATGAAACCAGGTCTTGTGGGGCTCTCCCTTTTCTTTATGCATTTGCGTCGCTGACCGAACACACGATATTTTCTTTCGCGATGGTACTTGCCAGCTATTCAAAAACTACCATAATCTCCGTTGAGCGGAATCAAGCAATTTTACTGAACATACCGCCGGAACCCCCGCCAATAATAGATAGACCGAAGGCCATCCACCCCTGTGGCCTTCCTAAAGGTAGAATTGAGGCTAGAAGATCTTAAGGTAAATGTTTAGCCTCTATCTCACTTGTTCGCAATCAAGACTACGCTGGTCATCTCAATAACGTTCTTCCTTCAGATAAGGTATCGTCCAATGCTAACCTCTCGTTCTGAAGGGTATTACGTGTACCTTCAAAGGGAAGGGAAATAGAGTGGGAGTGGTCGTAGGACTGGAAGCGGGAAGTCTACATTGATTTAGCGCAATTGTTTCGTCTGGTGGAGACGGCCAGCGGAATGGATTCCTCATTAGATGGGCTCGACATAGCTACGATCGGCTTAAAGACTGAGGTCGAAGCTCAGCATAATCCCACAGGAACCAACCCTTTTCCCGAGGCACAGTCAGGACTAATATGGACCCACTAGGTCTCTACTCTGATGAGGAGATCTGGCAAGGTGAAATCGACGACCCATTTTTCGAGGCTCTGAAAGGCGTTAAACTCAAGTGTCCGATTTGGATTAATCTTTGATTCTTAGGCTCGGGGTTCTGGAGAAGTGTCAGCTGAAGGCAATCTTAAGCAGCCTCCCGAATCAATCTCTCGACTCTTCTGGCTAAGCATGCCATTTTGTTTCCACATTCCCAAAAAGTGATTCCTAACAACTTTCAATGTGCTAACGACTTCGACAGTGAGCGGACGAAGGAGAAAACTGGAGCGCTGGCCAACGCCAACTCTTCTGCTCTGCCTGGTAGAGTGCTCTTAAAGCGGACACAGGATACTAGTCCTAGGAACGAGGCGACCTGCGTCCATAGATTCCGCCCACAGACGCCCATCCTCCAGACAGTAATAAGGCAGGCGTTTTGTTGAATGCACTGTCATCACTGTGGCCCATCGAGTCCCCACTGTGATCGGGACAGCGACATGGTCCCTCGTCCTTATCCTACGGTAAGCTCACTTCCCGGCACAAGTACCCAACTTTTTTCATACAACACAAGTATCTTAATTCTCACGAGATGGTTTGGTCGTGTATCGCAGGGAAGATGGTGGAGTATGGCGATCCAATCGAAGCGTGTTGCAGATGAACTCCTACTTCTCAAAACTGGTCGCACGGAGTACTGGTCCAGTTGCCGGGGGGAGAAGGCTCTCGGTTCACTCATAAAACCTTCGCAAATTTACGGTGGACCAACTTCACGCTGATCCAAAATGGGTTCATGGATTCGATAGAAAACATCATGTACCTGACAATATGCAACAAGTCTCACAATCCTTGACATGATGGACTGCTACCAGGACATTAATTCAAGGGACTATATTGTAATAAATTTGTCAAATGTTAGGGATCGGAAACAAATTTTTCTTTCATGTTCTTTCTTCGCTCTGACACACAATAGGCCGCCAAACGGCGGCCTTTCCCTTTCCCCTAATGAATTTTAAACTTCCCTTGTCTTCTTCCCCATCGCCCTCGAAACTCTGGCACGGCAATCGGCGGCCCCTAAATGAACTCCTCGGCTTTGTAGGCGTGGTTTTCCTTGTCGGCAACTATTTGTGGGAATCTCTTGTTTGTTGCAAAAGGTTGTAGCTTGTTATGTGCGAGTCGTTTTTGTTATTTTGGGGGTTTTTCGGCAGTTCTTGTGATGTGATTGGCTTCTGCGCCTTCCATGGTTTCATGGATTAATTGTTGGGCTTTCGTCGGGGAGAAACGAGAAGAGCGAAAGGTTTTTTTAGGTCTGTTTATCCATTTGGGGCTGTTTAGGGTCGTAAATTCAATTAATCTTCGTTACTGTTTTTTCTTTAGGTTTTTTGAATGGAACCGAGATGTGATAATTCGTTTGAGAAAGTGGATTGTAGGAATTTCGAAAGTGTGGGTTCCTCTAAGAGTGGATGAGGCTGTTAAGATTTGCTTTTGTGCTCAGGTTTGTAAGCTGCTTGAGTAAATGCTCACAAGGAAAAAAAGTCCATGCGAGAATGATGCCATCAAGGCAGTTCCCCCAAATCGGCGTCGGGAGTCTGAGATTTTTTAGAGAAAAAAGCAATATCTTTGCCACGGCGTGGGGAACACTTCAAGTGAAAAGTCTGGAGGAATGTGAAACTACGTCCGAACAGCAACTGATAATACTGGGGACATGGGATTTCCCAGGGGTTGTGTGAGGAAATCTAACTGGGTTAAATGGTAAGATTAAGCTGGGACAAGGTTTCTGATGTGCCAAGCAGAAAACTAGTAATCGTTTTTTTTTTATTTTTTTTTTTTTTCCTTCGAGTTGGTGGAGGTGGATCTGGAGGATGTTATAGTTTCAGGTAACAATTCAAAGGAAATCTCCACGGTTAAATAGTAATAATAGGCCTGATGAGGTTTATGTTAGGCCAATGTGGAAATCGTAATAGGAGAAAGATGGATGCAGATTTAGTGGGATCTGGTATATCCAACTAGCGGTTTGAGGAAATCCCCCAGATTTAGCAGTACATGCCGAAGCCTAATGACAGCTTCTAATTGTTTCCAAGTGGCAAATATGTGACCAAGAAGAACAAGGTGGATCCGGGGGATGAGTGGAATTTCGGTGAGTTGGGGCAGAGAAAATCACCTAGATTGAAAAAAGGTTTGGTGACCGTAAGAACTAATACAGCTTGCCAAACCACTCGTTACGGGAAAGTAAGGGCTCCTAGGTTGGATGGGTGATTAATGAAGCCTAGTTACGGTTTCTGATGTATCTTGTGGAGATTATTAATTGCAGAGATTAGAGGCAATTTAGGAGGATGTGGTGATTTGGAATAGTCGTAGTGAGGCGATCTTCTAGGATTACTTTCACCTGTGTCAATGCCCTTGAATTTGAAAATGGATGCGGAAACCACGTTGAGGAAGGTATTCGGTTAACAAGGTTGTGAATGATGCAAGGGAAAACATCGTGGGGATGCTTATGGGGCTGAACCTAAGGGTTATAGAAGACAATTGCGTGCTCGGTCTAACCCCCCTTCCAAATGCAGTGGGATCATAACAAGCGAGAGCACATTGAATATAGCAAGAAGGCACCGATAAATAGTTTCTTCAAGTAATCATAGACAATGAAGAAAGTGGACACACCCAAGAAACAACTGGAAGCATTGCATCGGAGCTTATTTATTGGCAACAGCCAACACCACATTTCTGGAAAGATGGTTTTTCCAAACTCGTGAGTTTTCTTCTGCCTTTAACAGAATCGGAGCAATTTCAAACAATTTCCATTTCACAGTCCAGTATTCATTGCTCAACAATTGCGTATGATTAATCTGAATAGCTTATCTTGGCCGTGTTCAATTTATTTAATAATTTATTTTGTTTATATATTTTTGGATTCTTGAAGCTTTTTCTATCCTATTGTTTCTAATTGGAG
>JARUPY010000522.1:147500-156050 GCA_029817715.1 Melastoma dodecandrum | reverse complement strand
GTGGTGCGCGCCATGTACGACCACCCCGTCGCGCCCGCGGGGGCCTGGCGTGGACGGCGCAACGCGAGGGACGCACGTGGGCGGGAGGAAATGAGGGGGGCGGACCGGGTGGATTTCCAAAGGGGCGGGGGCAAGTAGGGGGCGACATTACGAGGACTTAGCCTTGGGAACGAAAAGATCACGGAGTCCCGGGACGTTCGAGAGGGCGGCGGTCGGAGTCCCGAAGTAGACGGCGAACGGCCCCCCCTCGCGCCCCTTGACCGCCCCCCGCCGACCTCGCGTTGCCCCCAACCGCCCCCTCCCTGCCCCCGGGGGCCACCTTGGCCGGAAAAAAACGCAAAAACGGGGGGGCAAACGACGTTTTTTTCGATTTCTGACCGGGGCAAACCCCTTCGGAGTTTGGTTTCCCCCGTTTTAGCCGTCGGGGATGCTGTGGGAGCGATTTGGGTTTCTCAAGTCCGGGGACCCCCCGACGGCGGACCTCATCGGTATGGACTTCCCCGACCGCCGAGCCAAGCTCCGACCCCGAGGCCTCGTCGGCGAATCCGTAACCAAAGGGGATTCGGCGGGAAGTGTTCCGTCCCCGGGGACGGGGGAACCGAATGGAAACGCGGTTTGGGGATCGTTGTCGAGGAACCCGTTTCCACCGCGTCGCCCCCGGGACGTCCCGCCCCCACGGGGGACGCCCACGGGACGGGGAGGGGGGCGCGAGGGGGCATCCCCCCGGTTCCCCCCCGGCCCCCTTGTCCCGGGGACGGAACCCCCCGGGTCCCCCCTCCCGCCCCTCTGCCTCTGGACGGCACCCCCCGGTCCCCCCTCGCCCCCCACCCCCGCGCACACCCGCCTTGCCCGACATTCGTAACCCATTGATGGGGACTGGGCTTCGGGAGGGGGTTGGGCGGGTCGAGCTGCGTCCGTGGGCGTGGGGGGCGGGGGCGTCCCGTGCCTTCCCATGCCAACCCCTCGCCCCCGGGACGTCCCGCCCCCATGGGGGACGCCCACTGGATGGACGGGGGACAAGGGGGCGCGAGGGGGAACCCCCCCGGCTCCCCCCTCGCCCCCCCGGCGCCGGGGCGGGACCTCCCCCCCCCCCCGGACCCCCCTCGCCCCCCTTGGCCTCGGGACGGGGCGCCCCCCCGCCCTCCTTACCCGGCCTTCTTAACCGATTGATGGGAGTGGGCTTCGGGAGGGGCGGCCGTGGGCGACGAGGGGGGCCGCCCCGTCGCCCCCCGGACGTCCCGCCCACGTGCGGAACGCCCATGCGATGGCGGTGGGCGGGCGTTGCCGCGGGAGGGGCATGGTACCGTGGCGTAGTGGCTGCGGGCGTCGGTGGGGCGACACGGGGGCGGTAGGCGAGGCATCCCCCGTCCCCCCGTCGACCCCTCCCTCGCCCCTTGGCCACTGGGGGCGACGCCCATGGCCGGAGGGATTGGAACAAAGGCCAGTGTACCCTCGTGCCAGACATGAGAACGTCCGTAAAACACTATAGGGGGGGAGTGCTCCACGAACCCCCCCCCGGGCCCCCCCCCCCCCGGGGGCCCCCCCGGGGGCCCCCCCGCCCCGCCCCCTCCCAGGCCATCATAGATGGCTGTGGGGGCGTGCCGTGCGGGCGCCGGTTGGCCTTCGAGGCGGGGGCGGGGCGGGCGGAGGGGCGGCAGGGGGCGACGCGGGGAGCATTCCCCCCGCCCCCAGTATCGCCCCCTCGCCCCCGCCCCCCCTTCCGCCGCGCCCCCCTGGGGGACGTTGATGCGGAAGGGGGGCCGGGCGATGCCCCTGCAGGGCATCGCGGCGTGGCTTAGGGGCCGCGAGCGTCGGCGGGGCGAGAAGGGGGCGGTCCGCGTGGCCCCCCATCGCCCCCGCCCTCGCCCCCTGGCCCCCGGACGTGACGTCCACGGGGGGAGGGATTGGGACAAAGGCCAGTGTTCCCTCGCGCCAGACCCGAGAACGTCCGTAAAACACTATAGGGGGGAGGTGCTCCACGGCCTCCCCCCGACCCACCCCCCACTCGGCCCCCTAAGATGCCCCTTCTGCCCCTTCGTTGATCATGAGGTACCGTGGGTGGGTGATGCCCCGTGGGGCGTCGTTTCGTGGAGGTAGGGCGGAGGCATGAGAACGCCAGGCCGCATCGTACGGGGAGGCGCTCCACGGCCTCCCCTGCCCCGTCCCTACGGCCGTCCCCCTGGGTGTCCTAAATTCGGTTTGGGCGGAATGTCGGATCGCGATGGCCCCGTCCTTCGGATGTCGGTATACGCGCTTCGCGTCTAGCAGGCTTGTTCGTGGCGCGTCCCTTCAGCCCGGTCCCTCCTCCCTTCCGGAGGCGGCGTCGGGTCGTCGGGCGTCCTCTCGGGCAGCGTTGGGACGACGCATGAGTGGCAATCAGGATACGTTCCCGCCGCAGGCTCCGTGCTTCGGGCACCGAACTGCATCGGTCCTATCCGTTTCATTTGATCGCTCGCGCCTAGTGGCGTTCGCGGGCGATGGTGTGGGTTCCTGCGCTAGTTACCCGATCGCGGTACACGGATACGTTGTCGTCCATGTCTCGGTTCCCTTGTCTCCCCTCCGCGTCCTCTGCGTTGGGTGATACCGTGCGGGCATCGCGCTCCCCGGCCGGTCGGTCGCCCATCCCCTGGGCGTCCCCGTCCGCGTGCTCTCGGTTACGGTGATTCCCCCTGTTATCGCGGGGTCGCTCGTTGGCCGCGCGATCTCTACGTGTCGAAGCTTTGCTTCCGCTCGGGTGACCCTCGTGCCTTCCTCGGAGCTCGCGGGGCCTCTCGGTTCCGCGCTCGTCCTTGCGATGCGTCGAGGTCTAAAGGTGAATGCTACCTGGTTGATCCTGCCAGTAGTCATATGCTTGTCTCAAAGATTAAGCCATGCATGTGTAAGTATGAACTAATTCAGACTGTGAAACTGCGAATGGCTCATTAAATCAGTTATAGTTTGTTTGATGGTACTTGCTACTCGGATAACCGTAGTAATTCTAGAGCTAATACGTGCAACAAACCCCGACTCTCGGAAGGGATGCATTTATTAGATAAAAGGTCGACGCGGGTTCGCCCGTAGTTTTGACGATTCATGATAACTCGACGGATCGCATGGCCATTGTGCCGGCGACGCATCATTCAAATTTCTGCCCTATCAACTTTCGATGGTAGGATAGTGGCCTACTGTTACATGCCTGAAGGCATGGGTCGGTGAAGGACGTTTCGTGGAAGGCTCCATGAGCAACCGTTCGTGAGGGAGGCACGAACAATCATGACTGATCGCGATAGGGTGTGTCTATGAAGGGGCACGACTGTTCTGAAGGATCATGTCTAGTGGGAAGGGGGGCCCCCTTCCGAAAAGGGGGGACCCCAAGGGGGACTAAGGGGGCAGTTGCGTTGGCACCCCCTGAAGTCATGTACCCCTTCGTGTAGCGTTGTAATGTTTGATGAAAAGCCACGACCCCCTATAAGAAGGCTTGTAAAGGGGCGTTGGCATGTATCTTGTATTCGGGGATTTTGAGTGAAATACAAAGGGTGTCCTTCACCTAAAACACTTGTTGGCTTCCGTTGTGCATAGGCTGGTCGTGCTTGTGGGCGAGACACGACGCCCACAGGGTGGTTTTACTCGAGAGAGAGAGTACCCCTGTGACAGTTGGCATCCGAGCCAGGTTGTGAGTGGTTGTGAGTGGGAATGGCGTTACCTATCACGGAGAGATTTGGTCGCTTGGAGAGGCTTGTGGGCGATCCCCCGTCTGAGGATCTTGTTCCGATATTCAGTATGTTGGAAGAACTTCGGGCAGGGATGGCTCATTTTGAATCATCTCTTGTCTTGTTGAATGGTGCGGTAGAAAAAGTGTGCTGTCAACTTGGTGATATCGAGGGTGAGTTGGTCGTCCTCAAGAGGGCGATCGCTGCTCCGGTGGTTGGTGGTGATACGCGTTCTAAGGTGAGAGTCCCTGAACCCCAGTTCTTTGATGGTTGTCGTGACGCAAAGGTGTTGCAGAACTTCTTGTGGGATGTTGAGCAATACTTTCTCGCGGCAAGAGTGCCCGAGAATGAGAAGGTGTCCATTACGGCAATGTACCTATCGGGTGATGCGAAACTTTGGTGGCGGACCAGAGTAAAGGAGGATCTCAATGCGGGGCGTCCTCAGATCGATACGTGGGAGTCCCTTAAGAAAGAATTGTCGGATCAGTTCTTACCTTGCAATACAAGTTGGGTTGCGAGAGAGGCTTTGAAGCGCCTCAAACATGTTGGTACGGTGAGGGATTATGTGAAACAGTTTACCTCTTTGATGTTGGATATCACGGATATGTCGGATGCAGATAAGCTTTTCAATTTTATGTATGGACTACAACCGTGGGCACAAGTTGAGTTGAGACGGCAGGGAGTGAAGGATCTCCCTACCGCCATTGCGGCTGCAGATGCTCTTGTAGATTTTCGTTGGGCAGGTTCAAATGACCCCATGAAGGACGAGCGGGGCCATAAGGGAAAGTCCGGTGCCCAAAGAACTCAGAAAGGTAAAGGGCAGATGAAGTCGAAATGGAACGGTGCTCGTAGCTTGTCTCAAGGACAATCAGGCAATGTAAGTAATGATACTCGGAAGGATCCGAAAACATTTTCTGGTTGTTTCATTTGTGAAGGACCTCATAGGGCGAGGGACTGTCCGCGGAAAGAAAAGTTGAATGCAATAGTGTCGGAGGAAGAGACGACTCCGACCCGTGTAGCCCCACTCCAACTTCTGAATGCCTTGAGAATGAGAAAGGAAGGCGTAAGTAAAGGATTGATGTATGTTTCGCTAACCGTGAATGAGCACAGCATGTTGGCAATGGTTGATACAGGGGCGACTCATAGTTTCGTGGCTGATCGTATGGTGCAACGTTTGGGATTGAGAATTGATGAGCAGTTGTGTCGGATCAAGGCAGTGAATTCAGAGAGTCAGCCTATCAGTGGGATGGCAAGAAATGTTAAGATCACCCTCGGCTTATGGAATGGTACTGTTAACTTTATGGTTGTTCCGCTTGATGATTTTGATATAATATTGGGAAACAACTTCTTTGTGGAGGCTTGTGTGGCAGTGATACCCCATTTGGGCGGGTTGTTTATCGGAGACTTTTCTCAGCCGTGTTTTGTGAAAGGGCAGTACATAGAGAAGGAACGTGATGGCAGTGGTTCGGAACTTGTCTCGGCAATGAGTCTTGCAAAATGTTGGAAGAAAGGTATGGTGACTTTCCTCGCGGCTATTTTTGATATGGATGACAGTGAGTCCAGTGTAGTGCCTAAGGAAGTGTTACCAGTATTGGCCGAATTTGAGGATATGATGCCGGCCGATCTTCCAAAAGGGCTGCCACCTCGGAGGGCGGTAGACCATCGCATAGACCTCCTTCCGGGGACGGTACCCCCTGCCAAAGCGCCTTATCGGATGGGCCCTAAGGAACTCGGTGAGTTGAGAAAACAGTTGGGTGAATTAATTGATGCAGGAAAGATTCAGCCCTCGAAAGCGCCATATGGAGCACCAGTGTTGTTTCAGACCAAACAAGACGGTAGTCTACGGTTGTGCGTCGACTATCGTGGATTGAACAAGGTCACAGTGAAGAACAAGTACCCGGTGCCCCTTGTTGCTGATCTGTTCGATAGATTGTCAAAGGCCTCATACTTTTCGAAGTTAGATCTGCGTTCCGGATACTGGCAGGTTCGAATCGCAGAGGGCGATGAGTCCAAAACTACTATGGTTACGAGATATGGATCGTATGAGTTCCTTGTTATGCCGTTTGGCTTGACAAATGCCCCGGCTACCTTTTGTAATCTGATGAATAATGTTTTCAATGAATACATAGACGAGTTTGTTGTGGTTTACTTGGATGACATTGTAGTTTACTCTGAGAGTTTGGAGGACCATCTAAGACATCTTCGGCTTGTGTTTAAGAAACTAAGGGAACACTCTCTGTTCGTGAAGAAAGAGAAGTGTGAGTTTTGCTCGAAGGAAATACGCTTCTTGGGACATGTGATCGGACGTGGAAGCGTGAGAATGGATACGAGGAAGGTTTCTAGCCATTCGGGACTGGCCTGCACCAAAGAAAGTTTCGGAGGTACGAAGTTTTCTTGGATTGGCAAATTATTATCGTAGATTTGTGGAGGGATACTCAAAGAGAGTTACCCCATTGACGGATTTGTTGAGAAAGGATAGGGCCTGGTGTTGGGATGAGAAATGTCAGGTTGCATTTGATGATTTGAAAGAAGCGATTTCTGCAGAACCTGTCCTAAAGTTACCAGAGTTTGATAAACCGTTTGAAGTCCATACCGATGCCTCGGACCATGCGGTAGGTGGTGTGTTAGTGCAGGACGGCCACCCGGTAGCTTTTGAAAGTTGGAAGCTTAAGGAGGCAGAACAGAGGTATTCTGCCCACGAGAAAGAGATGTTGGCGGTAGTACATTGCTTGAGAGTTTGGCGAGTGTATCTTTTGGGGAATCCATTTGTGATTAAGACTGATAATGTGGCTAACACTTTCTTTAAGACACAGAAAAAGCTTTCTGCGAGACAGGCGCGGTGGCAAGAGTTCTTGGCCGAGTATGATTTTGAGTGGGAACACAGGCCTGGACGACATAATTTGGTGGCTGACGCGTTGAGTCGGAAAACAATGATGACAGTGGCCGCTATCTCTACCTTCCAGTCGAACATCTTGGATAAGGTGCGTAACTTAGCAAAGGCTGACCCTGCTTACATGAGATTGGTAGAACAGGTTAAGGAAGGTACGGTGCGGAGGTATTGGCTTGATGATGATCTATTATACTGTGAGGGCAGTAGGTTGTATGTTCCTATTGGTGGGGAACTAAGGCAGCGAATTTTGAGAGAATCACATGATTCTCCCTGGGCTGGTCACCCGGGAAGAGAGCGAATGCTGGCATTGGTTAAGAGAACCTATGTCTGGCCGCACATGGACAATGATTGCGAGGCGTATGTGCGGACGTGCTTGGTGTGTCAGCAAGATAAACCAGACAGACGGAAGGAGTCAGGATTGCTCCAAACCGTTGCCAATTGCGGAGAAACCTTGGGTGTCAGTTTCAATGGATTTCGTTTCTGGATTTCCTAAGGTTAGAGACTTATCTTCAATATTGGTGGTTGTTGATAGGTTCTCGAAGTATGCTGTGTTCATTGCAGCGCCCCACATTTGTACCGCGGAGGTAACCGCGGAACTGTTTTATAAGAACGTAGTGAAGTACTTTGGATTGCCGTCTGACATTGTGAGCGATAGGGATGCACGTTTCACTGGTCGTTTTTGGACATGTCTCTTTAACTTGATGGGTACAGAGTTGAAGTTCTCGACGGCAAACCACCCGCAGACCGATGGACAGACAGAGCGGGTTAATGCTTTACTTGAGGAATATCTGCGACACTATGTAACGGCAAGTCAGCGAAACTGGGTAGATTTACTTGATACGGCTCAGTTTTGTTACAATTTACACAGGTCGTCATCAACGGGATTTAGTCCCTTTGAACTTGCTATGGGACATCAGCCCTTGTGTCCTCAAGACGTTGCCCTACAACGATCAGGGGGACCATGTCCGGCTGCTTACCGATTTGCTCGAGATAAACATGAGATGATTGCGGAAGCGCGGGATAGTATGGCTAAGGCTGCTCGGCGAATGAAGAAGTATGCTGATCAGCATCGGAGGTCAGTGGAGTTCAATGTTGGTGATAGAGTGATGTTGAAATTGACGCCGCAGATCTGGAAGAAGATCAGCAGCAAAACGGTTCATCGTGGCCTCATTCCGAGGTATGATGGTCCGTTTGAAGTGTTGCAACGTATTGGGCAGGTGGCCTATCGATTGAGACTGCCCGAGAGGATGAAGGTCCATCCTACTTTTCATGTGAGTTTCCTTAAGCCTTTCCATGAGGATTCTAACCCAGATGGACGAATCCAAGCCAAGCGAGCGCCCCCAACGACAAGGGAGCAGTACGATGATCGGATCGAGCGGATACTTGATCATAGAGTCTTGGGGCAAAGTAAGAAGAACCGACGGACCGAGTTCTTAATCCATTGGAGGGGCAGAGATGTTGCAGATGCGACGTGGGAGAAGGGAAGCACTTTGTGGCAGTTTGAGCAAGAGGTGCGAGAGTACCTCGACAAGGTGTCGACGAGGGCGTCGACTTCCTCTAGTGGGGGAGGTATGTTACATGCCTGAAGGCATGGGTCGGTGAAGGACGTTTCGTGGAAGGCTCCATGAGCAACCGTTCGTGAGGGAGGCACGAACAATCATGACTGATCGCGATAGGGTGTGTCTATGAAGGGGCACGACTGTTCTGAAGGATCATGTCTAGTGGGAAGGGGGGCCCCCTTCCGAAAAGGGGGGACCCCAAGGGGGACTAAGGGGGATAGTTGCGTTGGCACCCCCTGAAGTCATGTACCCCTTCGTGTAGCGTTGTAATGTTTGATGAAAAGCCACGACCCCCTATAAGAAGGCTTGTAAAGGGGCGTTGGCATGTATCTTGTATTCGGGGATTTTGAGTGAAATACAAAGGGTGTCCTTCACCTAAAACACTTGTTGGCTTCCGTTGTGCATAGGCTGG
>JARUPY010000522.1:107500-140000 GCA_029817715.1 Melastoma dodecandrum | reverse complement strand
GAAAGGAAGGGGTACCAAGATAGGGAGGCTAGTACGAGCTCCCTTGAGGTTACGCCCGAATATGCGCTCGTGGAGCGAGAAAGGAATGAGCCCGAGGGGCTGGAAAATATTGGGAGGGGCCAAGAGAGGGTGGACGGTGTGTAGCCCCCTTGAGGTCGGACCCGGATAACGCTCGAGGAGCGAGAAAGAAACGAGCCCGTGGGGCTGGAAAGTATTGGGGAGGCCAAGAGAGGGTGGACGGAGTGTAGCCCCCTTGAGGTCGGCCCCGAATGAGCGCTCGTGGAGCGGGAAAAGTGAGACGGGGTCTCGAAATGTGTGCGGCCTAAGGGCTGGCCTATATTGGGAAAAATGCGGCCTTAGGGTTGGAAGAGAGGGAGGATCCGAGGAGGGGAAGGCACGGGAAAGCCTCCTCCGAGGATGGACCCGAGTAAGCGCTCGTAGAGCGAAAAGTGCGAGACGGGTGTCTCGGCACGTGCGCGGCCAAGGGGCTGGAGAACGTGAGGCGTGGACCTCGAAGATAGGTGGCCCTTGGGGCTGGAAAACTTGGGAGACTAAGGAGGGCGAGGCAAAGAGAAGCCCCCTCAAGGTAGTACCCACGATAACGCTCGGGGAGCGAAAGTCCGCGAGACGGGCGTCTCGCAAGGATTCGGTGGAACGGCTGGGAAAAAGGGGCTGAACGGAGTCCCTAGGGGGCCTAGGAAGGGCTGCCCTTCGTGCTAAGACGGTACGAGAATTATGCTCGGGGGTGGACGGGTGGTAGAGCGTAATAGGTCCGGAGAGTCGGACCCGAATGCGTACTAGTAAGAGCGGGAACCGTGAGGCAAAGCCTCGGAAATTAGCTCAGCCCAAGGGGCTGGGAACAGGGGAGATCCGAAGGGGGAGAATGGCAGGGAGAAGCTGTAATAATCCATATTTTTCTAGTTATGAATGTAAATGGAGTTGTACTTAAGGTGTGAATGTATAATGAAAAAGGGAAATTCATGAGATAGTAAGATTGAGTCCGGAACGGTGAATGGACGGTTTGAATGCGTAAGAATGAAATGATGCGAACGATACTCACGAATGATGCCCAATGCCTAAGGACACTTCCATGAGCAACATGGACAGCCTCCTAAGTGAGGGATTAATGTTTGAAAGTATACGGGCGAACGACGTGTTGACATTTTCGTTGCCTTGACGATAAGCATGGAGTTGTTGCGATTAAGACGTATATAACATTATGGTTGAGAGCCGAATCGATTTTGACAAGAATTCAATGATTATTCAGCCCCAAAGGTGGATGAAAAGTGAATAATATGAAGCGGAGAAAGGGTGGTTGATGTGCGCGAAAGGGGTGCCCAAATACTCGACGATGCGCTCGCGGACAGCCCACTTTCGTGCGAATTAATGGCTAAAAATTGGCCACAAATATTATGAGTTTAGAAGCACGACTAAGCTGGTTAAATAAGACAAAATAGTGATTAAGGAGTTGGATTAATTAAGGTTAATAAAGCTGAATTATTAGCGCTAGTTAAACGTGGTTAATTAGTGCTAATCGAACCCAAGGCTTCTTCCACAAGCCATGGATGGTGGGGCCCATGGTGGGGCCCACTTTTCATCATTATGGGACACTAATAAGAAGCTTGAAAGAGGTGGAAAAGGGGGGTGGACAGATCTGAAAAACGTCACTTGGAAAGGGAAGGAGAAAGAAGAAGAAGAAAAAGGAGAAAAAGAAGAAAAAGAAAAGAAAGAAGGAGAGGGCTGGTTCGGTGTTGAAGAGAGGAGCAAAACGGAAAGGCTGCTATCAAGGAAGAGAGTGGGAAGACCACTTCGTGGAGAGGTCCTTCGGAGAAGGAAAGAATTGGAGCGGTTTTGCTCCGAAGAAGAAACAAGGTACGGTGCTCGATTCCCTTCGTTTTTCTTCTCGCGGAACGGCCATAAAACTTGTTTGCCTTGAGTTTTGCTTGCTGTAAATGTGTTGCTTGTTGAGGGGAAGGGGCTGGCCAGACCCTTGGGATGGAGGGAGATGGCACCCCAGGCCCTCGGTTGTGCAACGGATGAGCGGGTTCATACCTCGTGTGGGCTGGCCGGTGATTCGCGGTTGAGTGTTTGTGTCGGATGGCAATCGTGTGGGGGCTGGCCATGCGGGAACTCATCCGTATGCATGTGTTTGGGATTGTGTTCACTTATGGAAGTATGCTCATGGTGATTATGGGCTGGTTGGGAGATGAAAGTCTCGATTTGTACGTGTATATTGGGCTGAAAAATGGTTGTTTTGCGGGTATTTGTGCGGGTTCGTGGCTGCCCATTCGGAGTGTACACCTTGTCGTATGAATGAGGCCCGGGAATAGGGCAAATGGGGATGGACGGGCTGGTCCATCGGTATTGAGAAAAGGAAAGGCTGGAACTCCGAATGAGATGGTTGCGGACAAGTACAAACTCTCGTGGATGCGAACATACGAATATTGAACAATGTTATTAAATGAACATGGGCTGTAAAGGGGACTTGTTATGGTCATTCATAGCTGGTCCGGAATTGATACTCCTCGGTGAGAGGAGGGTTTATTAAGTGCGGAAGGCACGGGTAAATGAAAATTATCGAACGACCCACGTATTGTGGGCGGAATGGAAGTTTACAACGGTACATTTACACGCCCATGGGGCTGCCTTATGAGGCGGATATGAAAAGGGTTTGGACAGGAGAAATCCACCCTTGGAATGGTGTATTGGACAGCCTAGTTGCTGGAAAAGTTTGGCGAAAAGCTAAGGCACGGAAGGAAGTACCGTGGTTTAACGCACCCGGATGGATTGATCCATGGTAGCGAGATGTTGCGTGGTTGAAAGTACATGAATATGAGACCCTTATGGGGCGTGCGTAGGCTGAAAATATGACGTCCTTGGATGTCGTTGGAAACAACTTAGTTGCGATTCTTGATGAATTGGAAACGCAACGGTGTATGTCAGAATTTTAAGACGAAGTCTCAATTTTGAGATAAATCAAAGGATGTCAAGGGAAATTGGTTATGTGAACTTGAGTTGCCATACTTAGTCACTTGACTAACGTTATTGCATGTTTTTGACAGGTCATAGATGTTAGCTATGCATGATTATTTCCATGTTCGATAAAAAGCTTCCGTTGTATAAATATTTACATTCAATTGTAACCGAATTGTGTAATACCTTTCAACTATTAATGAAATGGTCGATGAGTTTTATTTTAGGAATCCATAGGTCCTTTCATGTGGTATCAGAGCTTGGGTTAAGCTCGGAGTGATAAGGATGTGTTTTCGGAGGAAAATGAGTTGGTTTTTTGTTCGAACATGGGGTTATATGCATATATACGCAAATGACTTTTTCGAAAGTGTGTTGTGAAGGTTTGACTGAATGTTTTGAATGAAAAGAGTGATTCGAAATGTGGTTGTTTTCCCGAATTATTTGTGGATGCTGAGATACGGAAATGGAAAGGAATTGGGCGTATGATTGACGCCGGGGCCGGAAAGGCCGCGAAACTTTGTGATGGGAATGTGTAGTACGAACATGCTATTGTTCGGGATACTTGGACATTATGAAGGTGGGTTGTGGCTGCCTTGATTGTGTTGAATGACGGCTGAAATTGGGCGGCCGAATATGTATGTGAGATGTATGAATTATGACATAATATGGGGCTGATTTTGCTCGGTAAAAGAAGTACGTGGCTGCGGGTATCATGGCTGAATAAATCCATGTTTTGGCTGTCCCAAGGTGTGGTTTGAGAATAGTTTCTCCATGAGGACGGATTGGGCAAGTATGGTGCATGAAATGGCCGAAACTATGTGAATATTGTGATGTTATGCCGATGAATGGTCTTAAGGTTAAACATGTGTAAATGGAATGTTTTGAGCATCATGAATGATGCTTTATTGTGGCTGAAAATGTGTACCACGGATAGATTTTGTTGTGGTAGCCGTGCTCTTGAGTATATGATGAATATAATGCCCTTATGATTCAAGATTGAGGTTGAGCACGACTAATCAATTGTTTATTGTTTGATAGTGAAATGGTCGAGGAAAGTACAAGGTTGGGGGTTCATACTTCCCCGGAAAAGGATGATGAGATTCCACGGAAGAGGAAGGTGACACTTATTGGACAATTTCAAAAGCTTGAGCCACCGAAGTTCAAGGGAGATGAGGGACCCGAGGTGGCGGAAGATTTCATAAGCGAACTTGAGAAGATTTTCAATGTTCTTGGATGTATTTCCGAGGAGAAGTTGCTGATGGTTGAGTATTCTCTCCAAAAAGGTGCGGAGGCATGGTGGAAAGCGAGCAAGGATAGCGCTGGAATCATTTACACCGGAGATGTGTGGACGGTGTTTAAGAAAGCTTTCCTTGGAAAGTACTTTCCTTTCTCTTATCGTGAAGATAAGGCACTTGAGTTTGCTAACTTGAAGCAAGAAAGGATGACGGTGGATGAGTATGAAGGGAAGTTTGCCGCTTTATCCCGTTATGGACCGAATATGGAAGCGGAGAGTAAGGCGAGGAAATTTGAGTTGGGGTTAGATCCGGAGATCCGATTACAAGTAGCCCCACTTATGCTCACATCTTATGAAGAAATTTACCGTCGAGCGCAAAACACAGAAAAGGCATTGATGGCGGTAAAAGCCAAGGGAGAAGCGGAGAGTTTGAAAAGGATGATGGGGAGCGGGCTACCCATTCGAAAGAAATTCAGGCCGGCGAGTTCATTTTCAGCCCCACGATCATTTGTGGGACGTCCTCCTCGTGCTCCTACACCTGTAAGAAGCTTCTTCCGCGGGAATAGTCAAGGATCTCAGTCTAGTGGACCGCCCCTTTGTTACCGGTGCAACAAATACCACTTTGGGTTTGCGTGCGCAACAAATGAGATGGTGTGTTACCGGTGTGGCCGACCTGGTCATATAAGGAGAAATTGTCCTCAAGGAGTGGGATTCACGGGGACTAATGTGGCGGGATCGAGCGCACCGAGGCCGAGTGGAAGTATGAGATCCGCACCTACTGTGTCCATGTCAAGGGGATCCGTGAGTGGACCTTCGGATACAGGAAGGCTGAATGTTGCCACCGAGGCGGATGCGACTGCATCCCGTGGAGTGATTTCAGGTACGGTTCGAATCCAAGGTATTCCGGTGCATGCCTTATTTGATACGGGTGCTACACACTCATTTGTATCGCGGGAATGTGTGGAAATGTATGGCTGGCCAATTGAAAGAATTGAGAGGTATATGAGGATTGTGTTACCTACGGGTGATGAGTTTATCGTTGATGAGTTATGTTGTAATTGTGAATTGATGGTGGCTGGTTTGAAGTTCATGATTGATCTTCTCGTGTTTCAGATAAATGATTTTGAGGTGATCTTGGGCATGGATTGGTTAGCTTCTAGCCATGCTCAAGTGGACTGCGAGAAGAAGCGACTTTTGATCGATGCGGCGGGTGAAGAACCACGCGAGTACATAGGCCATGGGGGATGCGGCCGACTTTTGATGGTCTCGGCGATGCGGGTGCACCAACTTTTGAGGACGGGACGTGAAGTGTTTCTTGCAACAGTGCTGAACAAAGGAGCCGAGTTACCGGTATTGGAGCGGATTGATGTGGTTCGAGATTTTGCAGATGTCTTCCCGGAGGAGTTACCGGGGCTGCCACCAAAAAGAGATGTGGAGTTTGTGATCGAACTTGTTCCTGGAACAGCTCCTATCTCTCGTTCTCCGTATCGGATGAGTTTGGCTGAATTTAAAGAGTTGAAGGCGCAGTTACAAGAGCTTGTAGATAAGGGTTTTGTGCGTCCTAGTGTAAGTCCATGGGGTGCTCCTGTATTGTTTGTAAAGAAAAAGGACGGTTCAATGAGATTATGTATTGACTATCGGTTGTTGAATCAAAGCACGATTAAGAACCGTTATCCACTTCCCCGAATCGATGATTTGTTCGACCAATTACAAGGATCGGTTGTGTATTCAAAAATAGATCTCCGATCAGGATATTATCAAATCGGAGTAAGGGAAGAGGACATTTCGAAGACCGCTTTTCGAACAAGATATGGTCATTATGAATTTCGAGTAATGCTCTTTGGATTAACTAATGCACCAGCCATATTTATGGCACTGATGAACCAAGTATTTCAACCGTACCTCGATCACTTCGTGGTGGTATTCATAGACGATATTCTTGTGTACTCAAAGAGTCGAAAAGAGCCCAAGGAACACTTAACTATCGTCTTAAGAACGTTGCGGGAGAACAAGTTATATGCCAAGCTAAGCAAATGCGAATTTTGGCTCGAGAAAGTTGCATTCCTTGGACATGTAATATCAGCCTCCGGAGTAGAGGTGGATCCGTCCAAGATAGAAGCTGTTAAGAATTGGTCACGACCGACAAATGTCTCGGAAGTGCGAAGTTTCCTCGGATTAGCTGGTTATTATAGGAGATTCGTTGAGGGATTCTCCAAGATTGTTGCCCCAATGACGAAATTGTTGAGGAAGGATATCCGGTTTGAATGGATAGACAAGTGTGAAGGGTGCTTTGAGGAATTAAAGAACAGATTAACAAGCGCTCCAATCTTAACTATTCCCAATGGACCCGGTGGATTTGTGGTGTATTGTGATGCGTCTTCACAGGGCCTTGGATGTGTCTTGATGCAACATGGAAAAGTCGTGGCGTATGCTTCTAGACAGTTAAGGAAGCATGAAGAGAATTATCCGACACACGACTTGGAATTTGCGGCGGTGGTATTTGCATTAAAGCAATGGAGACATTATCTTTATGGAGAAAAGTTTGAGGTGTTTACCGACCATAAGAGCTTAAAATATATCTTTGCCCAGCAAGATTTAAATATGAGGCAACGTAGATGGATGGAGCTCTTAAAGGATTATGATTGTACTATCTCATATCATCCGGGAAAGGCGAATGTGGTGGCGGACGCATTAAGCCGGAAGCATTGCTCCCTTATGAGTTTAGGGGTGGAGGAATCCCGTTTGGTAGAACAATTGAACAACTTGGACTTGATCTTGGAAGAACCAGATGGGAAACTATATGTGATATGGGGACAAGTAGAACCAGAAGTGATCCGCATAATAAGAGAAACTCAAGCTCGGGATGAGTATATGAACATCATTCGAGAAGGGCTTGGAACTGAAGCATACTCTAATTTTGAACTTTCTCCGGATGGATTGCTAAGGTTTGGGAATAGAATATGCGTTCCGAATGAGAATGGGGTGAAGAAGAGATTGATGGATGCGGCCCACAAAAGCACTTATTGTATACATCCAGGAATTTCAAAGATGTATCGGAACTTACGGAAGTATTATTGGTGGCCGAAGATGAAACGGGAAATTGCAAAGTATGTGAATCATTGTGCAACGTGCCAAATGGTAAAAATGGAGCATCAACGACCGGGAGGATTACTTGAGCCACTTCCAGTGCCCGAATGGAAATGGGAAGACATAGCCATGGATTTTGTCACAAACTTACCGAAAGGTGGTCGGAACATGGATTCTGTATGGGTGGTAGTAGATAGACTCACGAAATCTGCTCACTTTATTCCCATACAAATCAATTGGTCGCTTGAAACGTTAGCAAAGATTTATATTCGGGAAGTTGTGAGATATCATGGAGTACCACATACTATTACGTCCGACCGAGACCCAAGGTTCACGGCTAAATTATGGAGAAATCTTCAAGAGGCTTTGGATACGAAACTCCAAATGAGTACGGCATTTCATCCTCAAACGGATGGGCAAACGGAACGTACGATACAAACCTTGGAAGATATGCTCCGAGCTTGTGCACTTGAATGGAAGGGTAGTTGGGTTGATCACTTACCCTTGGTGGAGTTCACATACAATAATAGCTACCATACAAGCATTGGTATGGCGCCTTTTGAAGCCTTATATGGGAGGAATTGTAGATCGCCATTATGTTGGAGTGAGCCCGGAGAAAGAGTCTTTGACGGACCCGAGATAATTAAGGAAACATCGGATGTGATCGCAATAGTAAGGTCACGTATGAGGACTGCTCAAAGTCGGCAAAAGAGTTATGCTGACCGACGAAGGAGACCCATGGAATTTGATGTGGGTGACGATGTATTTCTTAAGCTATCCCCGATGAAATCGATGTTTCGGACGGGCAAGGCGCATAAGTTGAGTCCGAGGTACATCGGACCATATCCAATCACAGAGCGCATAGGGAAAGTAGCATATCGAGTGGCCATACCTCCAGAGTTGTCTCATTGTCATGATGTGTTTCACGTATCCATGCTAAGAAAGCATGAACCAGATCTGGAGGAAAGGATGGAGAACACAACCGTGAGTGTAAATGAGGACATGAGCGTGACGGTGGAACCGATGCAAATAATAGGCCAGAAAGAACGGGTCACTCGTGGGAGGAAAACACCGTTGGTACGTGTGCTCTGGAGAGGAGCCGGAATTGAAGAGCAAACATGGGAGACCGAAGAACGTATGAGAGCGACATACCCTCACCTTTTCGATTAAAGAATTTCGAGGACGAAATGTCTTAAGTGGGGGAGATTGTAATAATCCATATTTTTCTAGTTATGAATGTAAATGGAGTTGTACTTAAGGTGTGAATGTATAATGAAAAAGGGAAATTCATGAGATAGTAAGATTGAGTCCGGAACGGTGAATGGACGGTTTTGAATGCGTAAGAATGAAATGATGCGAACGATACTCACGAATGATGCCCAATGCCTAAGGACACTTCCATGAGCAACATGGACAGCCTCCTAAGTGAGGGATTAATGTTTGAAAGTATACGGGCGAACGACGTGTTGACATTTTCGTTGCCTTGACGATAAGCATGGAGTTGTTGCGATTAAGACGTATATAACATTATGGTTGAGAGCCGAATCGATTTTGACAAGAATTCAATGATTATTCAGCCCCAAAGGTGGATGAAAAGTGAATAATATGAAGCGGAGAAAGGGTGGTTGATGTGCGCGAAAGGGGTGCCCAAATACTCGACGATGCGCTCGCGGACAGCCCACTTTCGTGCGAATTAATGGCTAAAAATTGGCCACAAATATTATGAGTTTAGAAGCACGACTAAGCTGGTTAAATAAGACAAAATAGTGATTAAGGAGTTGGATTAATTAAGGTTAATAAAGCTGAATTATTAGCGCTAGTTAAACGTGGTTAATTAGTGCTAATCGAACCCAAGGCTTCTTCCACAAGCCATGGATGGTGGGGCCCATGGTGGGGCCCACTTTTCATCATTATGGGACACTAATAAGAAGCTTGAAAGAGGTGGAAAAGGGGGGTGGACAGATCTGAAAAACGTCACTTGGAAAGGGAAGGAGAAAGAAGAAGAAGAAAAAGGAGAAAAAGAAGAAAAAGAAAAGAAAGAAGGAGAGGGCTGGTTCGGTGTTGAAGAGAGGAGCAAAACGGAAAGGCTGCTATCAAGGAAGAGAGTGGGAAGACCACTTCGTGGAGAGGTCCTTCGGAGAAGGAAAGAATTGGAGCGGTTTTGCTCCGAAGAAGAAACAAGGTACGGTGCTCGATTCCCTTCGTTTTTCTTCTCGCGGAACGGCCATAAAACTTGTTTGCCTTGAGTTTTGCTTGCTGTAAATGTGTTGCTTGTTGAGGGGAAGGGGCTGGCCAGACCCTTGGGATGGAGGGAGATGGCACCCCAGGCCCTCGGTTGTGCAACGGATGAGCGGGTTCATACCTCGTGTGGGCTGGCCGGTGATTCGCGGTTGAGTGTTTGTGTCGGATGGCAATCGTGTGGGGGCTGGCCATGCGGGAACTCATCCGTATGCATGTGTTTGGGATTGTGTTCACTTATGGAAGTATGCTCATGGTGATTATGGGCTGGTTGGGAGATGAAAGTCTCGATTTGTACGTGTATATTGGGCTGAAAAATGGTTGTTTTGCGGGTATTTGTGCGGGTTCGTGGCTGCCCATTCGGAGTGTACACCTTGTCGTATGAATGAGGCCCGGGAATAGGGCAAATGGGGATGGACGGGCTGGTCCATCGGTATTGAGAAAAGGAAAGGCTGGAACTCCGAATGAGATGGTTGCGGACAAGTACAAACTCTCGTGGATGCGAACATACGAATATTGAACAATGTTATTAAATGAACATGGGCTGTAAAGGGGACTTGTTATGGTCATTCATAGCTGGTCCGGAATTGATACTCCTCGGTGAGAGGAGGGTTTATTAAGTGCGGAAGGCACGGGTAAATGAAAATTATCGAACGACCCACGTATTGTGGGCGGAATGGAAGTTTACAACGGTACATTTACACGCCCATGGGGCTGCCTTATGAGGCGGATATGAAAAAGGGTTTGGACAGGAGAAATCCACCCTTGGAATGGTGTATTGGACAGCCTAGTTGCTGGAAAAGTTTGGCGAAAAGCTAAGGCACGGAAGGAAGTACCGTGGTTTAACGCACCCGGATGGATTGATCCATGGTAGCGAGATGTTGCGTGGTTGAAAGTACATGAATATGAGACCCTTATGGGGCGTGCGTAGGCTGAAAATATGACGTCCTTGGATGTCGTTGGAAACAACTTAGTTGCGATTCTTGATGAATTGGAAACGCAACGGTGTATGTCAGAATTTTAAGACGAAGTCTCAATTTTGAGATAAATCAAAGGATGTCAAGGGAAATTGGTTATGTGAACTTGAGTTGCCATACTTAGTCACTTGACTAACGTTATTGCATGTTTTTGACAGGTCATAGATGTTAGCTATGCATGATTATTTCCATGTTCGATAAAAAGCTTCCGTTGTATAAATATTTACATTCAATTGTAACCGAATTGTGTAATACCTTTCAACTATTAATGAAATGGTCGATGAGTTTTATTTTAGGAATCCATAGGTCCTTTCAGAAGCCCTCCCCAAGGATGGACCGAAAGGTGAGAGCAAAGAACGGAATCATGGAATCGCGAGACGTAGGTCTCGGGAAGCAAGCGGCCTTAGAGCCGGTGAGCGAACATGTGCGACCCTGGAGGGGTTGGGACCCAGCCTTGGGGGCTGGGAATGGATAGGAATCCGAGAAGGGGAAAGGCGCGGAAAGGCCTCCCTTAAGGATGAGGCGGATAAGCGCTTAAGAGCGACCCGCGAGTAAAAGTCGCGGGAAAGACGAATCAGCCACGGGCTGAAAGGAGGGACCAAGAAGGGGTCCTACGAGAGCCGGGAAGGCTGAAAGCTCGTGCCAAGGTAGGCACGGAGTATATGCTCGGAGGGTGGTTGGGAGGATAAAGGCCGGAGTAGGTATGTACTCGGCCGAGACGAGCACGAACGAAGCGGGTGCTTCGAGGGAAGTTCAGGGCTGCCTTGAAGGGCACGCCAGTGGGGTTAGGAAACCTCGACCCTTGCCTCGTTGGAGGCAGAAGGGAGAACCATAAGGGCTGAAAGGAACCCCGCAAGAGTCGGCTCAAATGTGCCGAGCGGGGAGCGGATGCATGTGGTAGTAAATGGTGGCGCTCGAAAGAGGCGTGTGCGAACGAAGCGGGCGCTTCGAGTAACGTGGGCTGCCCTTAAAGGGAGTCCCCAAGGAATGGGGAACCGTGGCCCTTGCCTTCTTGGAGGGGGGCAAGGGCGGTTCGAATGGATTAGTACCACCCCGCATAAGGGCCGAGCATGAGGACCGGATGTGGGGCAAATTGGAAGGAAAGTGTATGATGGACGCGGTCCAAATTTGAGGAATTGTTCCGATACGACGGTGTGAATTACCCTGTCTTGATAAATGTGAGCTTGTGCAGGTCTTGAGGCATCCATGTGAGGGGCGCAGCATGTCGGCTGTGTTTAGGAGAATTTATTTGAAAGATGAGTTGTAAATGTATTGTAACTGGCTCCGTTGAACGTTGAGCAAATAAAATTGATGTTTTGAAAATTTTTTAAACTCTGAGTCCTTTCAGGTGGTATCAGAGCTCGGTTAAATTTTGGAGTGATAAGGGTGGATTTGAATGGAATTTTGAGCTCGAAATAGCCTATATAAGGCATGAATATGTAATGGGTTGTATTGTAATAGTATTGGATTGCTGGGGTGCGTTTGGTAAGGAAGAAGCGATTGTGAATATTGTGGGTTTTCACTGGATCGCAAATGGATTGCATGGCAGGACTGAGGAATTGAGTCAGGACTCGGAATGAAAAGAGAGGTGGGATTGAAATGAGGAGTGTGTCGCCCTCGGAAGGGGAATATGAAAGGTGTGAATTCGGCATGAATGTCGGGAGAAAACCCGATTCACGAAATGAAATCCCCGGTATGAGGACAAGATTCCCCGCGGGATGAGAGGGCGCATCTCATGGCACAATCCTAAAGGATGAAATTTCCGAAAGGATAAAAGAATACGGGTGAGTAAAACCGAGTCCCATGGGTAAACGGCTTAGGTGGCACTTGATTTGGCGACATGGCCGGTCACCTAAGCATTTCCCCACGTTGGGGTAAGCCCTCCCCGGATTGGTGAGGGTCGTGGGTGAGGAGAAACAAAGAATGAGCTTCACCCTTGGATGATTTGACCGGGTCAACCAATTAAGGGAACAAGGTTCCCTAAATCGTGGGATTTGAGAAAATGGGGAAATGGGGCACGGAAACTCATGGGACAAGACCAAAAAACGAATAGAATAATGTGTCCCTCTCCTTGGGAGAGGAAGTATGGGAAGGAAGGTTTGAATGACATTTTCTTTCCCCCCCCGTGAGTGTTGAGAAGACTCAATGGGGGATGATTGACATCCTTGAAAACGACCGATAGTGGTCAAGAGGAGGAAGGAAATAAAGGGGTGATAGTTCCCCAAGTCGAGGGGTGCATGGAGTAATAAACTAAGGGTTGAGTGTGGGGAGGTGACTAGTTGATTGTAATGATGAGGAATGAGATTTTCCCCGTTGGAAGGGTTCGGTTCCCCACCTTCTTTCCCATTTAATGCCCTCAGGTGTACGCACTCCCTCAAGGAAAGTGGGGGAGAGGAGGGGATGGCACAAAGGGAAGAAGTGACAAGTAAAATGGTAATGATGGGAATGAGTTCCTTCCCAAGGGGGAGCCAATGTCCCGCTTCCCCCTACCCCATTTGTAACACCTCATCTTCTCATGTTCGACTATAAATGAGGAATTCGGGAGAAGTGATTGGGGAGAACACGAGAAGGAGAAAAGCGTGAAAGAAAGACGGGGATGGCGGAACCCTTCGGTGGCGCGAGCGGTTCCGGGAAAGCACATGGGGAGAGCGAGGCTCCTCTCATACGGCGGATGACCGCCAAGGAATATAAAGGTTTGTTTCACTCACCCTGTACGTGTGTGGAACCCGATGAGGGACTGGTTACCCGTTTCTTGCGAGAGCTCGAGGAGGAGTTGGCCGCCTCGAGTGGAAATGGAGATGTGGAGAGGGAACTGGAGGAGGAAACTGTAATGCCAACTCCATCCTCTCCTGGTATCCGCCCAAAGAAAGGGAAGCGTCCAGGGAGGACAAGGGCGAGCAGGATAAGGCCGCCCCTTTGTTTGGCGTGCGGGAGGCACCACGAGGAGGAGCTTATATGCTCGCGACGCCGAGTGGTATGCAAGCGGTGCCGCATTCCGGGTCATTCCCGTTGGTTTTGCGGGAGTGGGTATCCGGGATGGGGACGCTAGGTGAAGAGAAAGGAGTAAGGGTAAGGGTATTGGGGTAGTGAAACCCCTCTTGGTTGATGTAAGTCGACCCTTTTCCTTTTTCTTCCTTTTGGATGTAAATAGAGCCGAGTGCTTAATGTAAGAGGCCTCATACGGCCGGAAGGAATTAGTGTAATGAAGGAACTGTCGTGTTCCTTTTCGATAAAATGTAAGGAAATCGTGTGTGGATCGGCGATTAAGTACGGGTAAATTGGAAATGACTTAGATTTTTACGGGTGAGGTGTGAAATACGAGCTCGAATAGGATAAAGGAAGTGTGCCTGGAGGGGCCGGTTAATGAAAGTGCGAGGTGAGAGTTATACACTCCGGTTCGGGTGAACAAAAATGTAAGTGCAATGCGGTAACAAGTGCGAACGAGTGAGCATAAAACAAAGGAGGCACCGATTACGTACTAAGTATGGAAGTTTAGAAATCGAGAGTAGGGCGTGAAAACGTGGAACACGGGTAAAGGAGAGTGTCTAATCTCATCGAGTAAGGACAAATTTCGAGGACGAAATTTCCTAAGGGGGGAAGATTGTAACGACCCAAGATTTCGTAAATAAAAATGAGTAATTGAGGGGTACGTAGATGACGAGAAAGTGGATGAGTAAGTGGGGTTGACGCACGAATGCCAAGGGCCGTGCGTATGGGTACGGAGGCATGACCAAGGGGCACGGAATGCCCAAAAATGAGGGTCCTCGGATCGACGCGAGGTCGGTCCGAGGTGAAAGAGAATGGAAAATGAACGCCCAAAGTGGGTGTCGGAATTCGGAGATCGTCCTAGGATGGACCGTACCGGGGTCGGTGCCGGTTGGGGTTGTGGGCGACGGCCGCTGCCCAGGGGGCGAGGGCTGTCGACCCCGGCACGCCCAGATGTCAAACTGTGAAGAGAGAGAAACGCCCTAGGGGTTGGCCGGGTAGAGAGAGAAACCCGATCACGGGTGCCCCTCGGTGGGCGATGGAATCCGATCCCCAGCTGTCCATGGGCGATGCGTGGGCAGCAAAGGGGCGATTAGTGGGTGACCCAAGGGCAACGAACAGGCGACCCTTAGGAGATGAAAGGGGTGACTTGTGGGCGGTGCGTGGGCGATGGAGGGGCGACGGACGCGACCCCTAGGCATGCCCACGACGCTCCGAGGGTCAGCCCCGGGGGTCGATTCGGCCGAAAAATGGCCCGACCCGGAATCGAAATTAGATGCTTCGGGGACCTTAAGGAGGTCATTAGGAGTTGATCCGTGTGTGTCAGAATTGTAAGACGAGGTCTAGATTGTAAGATAACCGCGGACGTAATTAGTCACGGAGGGGTAGTATGGGAGGGGGGATCGGTCGACCCCCTCTACGCCCAAAGGGGGACCCCCTTCGCCAGGGGAGGATCCCCCTCGCATGGAAAAGGAGAACCCTCCGTCCGGAGGGGGAGACGCATGTGGGGCCCCCTCCGTTAAGGGGGGAGATGACGGGGCACTTGGTGCCCACGTGGAAGGGGAGCTTAGTTGGCCCCCAAAACCCTCTCTCCCCTTAGTCTAATTAATGAGGATGGCCACATAAGCACACCCCAACCGTTGGATCATCACTTAGGAAGGAAGGGAGAAATGTGGGCCGTCGGATGGGATTTTAGGAGGGGGGAGGAAACACACCCCACCTTGACCGGGGAAGGAGAAAAAGAGGAAGGGGGAGAAAGAAGGGTCATTCGGCCCTCATCCGGGAAATAGAAAGGAGAGAGAAAAAGAAAAGAGAAAGAGGAAGGGGGAGAGGAGAGAACCGAGAGAAAGGAGAGGAAAAAGGGAAGAACGAGGGTTTCGGGGAAAGGGAGTGCCGAAGTGAAGGATCATCCCTCCAACCCTCTCGCCCCACTCTTTCCCCAAAGTGGAGGCCGCGGGTGGAGCTCGGAAGGAACGGCGGGCCGGATGCATGAGGAAAGGGAAGGCGTTCGTTGTGGACCCGTGAACCGAGCGAGAGAGCGACGGCGACCAGCCTAGCAAGCGAGGAAAGGAGCAGCCCAGGGGGACTCAAAAAGGGGGCGGATCGGCGTCATTCAGCCCCGGATCAAGGGTCGGACCGGGCTGCCTTGGTGTGAGACGGGGGAAAGGGGCAGACCCACTCGCCCGGGGTTAGCGAGAAAAGGTAACCCCCCTTGCCCTTGTCTTTTATTTAGTTGGGGGTTCGCTGAATGTGTGGCTGGTTGGGTTCGGATGGAGAAAAAGGAAAGGGTTTGGGGCTGGCCGGACCGTAGAGGAAAGGGGAAGCCGCCCCAAAGCCCGTGGGAAAGGAGGAAAGGAAAGGAGGAAAGGAAAGGAGGAAAGGAAAGGGAGAAGGGGCTGGCCGGACCTCGGGAAGGCGAGGGAAGCCGCCCCTAGACCCGTAAAAAGGAAAGAAGGAAAGGAAAAAGAGGAAAGGAAGGGGTACCAAGATAGGGAGGCTAGTACGAGCTCCCTTGAGGTTACGCCCGAATATGCGCTCGTGGAGCGAGAAAGGAATGAGCCCGAGGGGCTGGAAAATATTGGGAGGGGCCAAGAGAGGGTGGACGGTGTGTAGCCCCCTTGAGGTCGGACCCGGATAACGCTCGAGGAGCGAGAAAGAAACGAGCCCGTGGGGCTGGAAAGTATTGGGGAGGCCAAGAGAGGGTGGACGGTGTGTAGCCCCCTTGAGGTCGGCCCCGAATGAGCGCTCGTGGAGCGGGAAAAGTGAGACGGGGTCTCGAAATGTGTGCGGCCTAAGGGCTGGCCTATATTGGGAAAAATGCGGCCTAAGGGCTGGAAAATAGGGAGGATCCGAGGAGGGGAAGGCATGGGAAAGCCTCCTCCGAGGATGGACCCGACTAAGCGCTCGTAGAGCGAAAAGTGCGAGACGGGTGTCTCGGCACGTATGCGGCCAAAGGGGCTGGAAAAATGCGAGGCTTGGACCTCGAAAACATATGGCCCTTGGGGGGGCTGGAAAATTAGGGAAACCAAGGAAGGCGAGGCAAAGAGAAGCCCCCTCAAGGTTGTACCCATGATAACGCTCGGGGAGCGAAAGTCCGCGAGACGGGCGTCTCGCAAGGATTCGGTGGAACGGCTGGGAAAAAGGGGCTGAACGGAGTCCCTAGGGGGCCTAGGAAGGGCTGCCCTTCGTGCTAAGACGGTACGAGAATTATGCTCGGGGGTGGACGGGTGGTAGAGCGTAATAGGTCCGGAGAGTCGGACCCGAATGCGTACTAGTAAGAGCGGGAACCGTAAGGCAAAGCCTCGGAAATTAGCTCAGCCCAAGGGGCTGGGAACAGGGGAGATCCGAAGGGGGAGAATGGCAGGGAGAAGCCCTCCCCAAGGATGGACCGAAAGGTGAGAGCAAAGAACGGAATCATGGAATCGCGAGACGTAGGTCTCGGGAAGCAAGCGGCCTTAGAGCCGGTGAGCGAACATGTGCGACCCTGGAGGGGTTGGGACCCAGCCTTGGGGCTGGGAATGGATAGGAATCCGAGAAGGGGAAAGGCGCGGAGAGGCCTCCCTTAAGGATGAGGCGGATAAGCGCTTAAGAGCGACCCGCGAGTAAAAGTCGCGGGAAAGACGAATCAGCCACGGGCTGAAAGGAGGGACCAAGAAGGGGTCCTACGAGAGCCGGGAAGGCTGAAAGCTCGTGCCAAGGTAGGCACGGAGTATATGCTCGGAGGGTGGTTGGGAGGATAAAGGCCGGAGTAGGTATGTACTCGGCCGAGACGAGCACGAACGAAGCGGGTGCTTCGAGGGAAGTTCAGGGCTGCCTTGAAGGGCACGCCAGTGGGGTTAGGAAACCTCGACCCTTGCCTCGTTGGAGGCAGAAGGGAGAACCATAAGGGCTGAAAGGAACCCCGCAAGAGTCGGCTCAAATGTGCCGAGCGGGGAGTGGATGCATGTGGTAGTAAATGGTGGCGCTCGAAAGAGGCGTGTGCGAACGAAGCGGGCGCTTCGAGTAACGTGGGCTGCCCTTAAAGGGAGTCCCCAAGGAATGGGGAACCGTGGCCCTTGCCTTCTTGGAGGGGGGCAAGGGCGGTTCGAATGGATTAGTACCACCCCGCATAAGGGCCGAGCATGAGGACCGGATGCGGGGCAAATTGGAAGGAAAGTGTATGATGGACGCGGTCCAAATTTGAGGAATTGTTCCTGTATGGTGGTATGAATTACCCTGTCTTGATAAATGTGAGCTTGTGCAGGTCTTGAGGCATCCATGTGAGATGCGCGATATGTAGGATGTGTTTAGGAGAATTTATTTGAAAGATGAGTTGTAAATGTATTGTAACTGGCTCCGTTGAACGTTGAGCAAATAAAATTGAGGTTTAGAAAAATTTTTAAACTCTGGATCCTTTCAGGAGGTGCTCCACGGCCTCCCCCCGACCCACCCCCCACTCGGCCCCCTAAGATGCCCCTTCTGCCCCTTCGTTGATCATGAGGTACCGTGGGTGGGTGATGCCCCGTGGGGCGTCGTTTCGTGGAGGTAGGGCGGAGGCATGAGAACGCCAGGCCGCATCGTACGGGGAGGCGCTCCACGGCCTCCCCTGCCCCGTCCCTACGGCCGTCCCCCTGGGTGTCCTAAATTCGGTTTGGGCGGAATGTCGGATCGCGATGGCCCCGTCCTTCGGATGTCGGTATACGCGCTTCGCGTCTAGCAGGCTTGTTCGTGGCGCGTCCCTTCAGCCCGGTCCCTCCTCCCTTCCGGAGGCGGCGTCGGGTCGTCGGGCGTCCTCTCGGGCAGCGTTGGGACGACGCATGAGTGGCAATCAGGATACGTTCCCGCCGCAGGCTCCGTGCTTCGGGCACCGAACTGCATCGGTCCTATCCGTTTCATTTGATCGCTCGCGCCTAGTGGCGTTCGCGGGCGATGGTGTGGGTTCCTGCGCTAGTTACCCGATCGCGGTACACGGATACGTTGTCGTCCATGTCTCGGTTCCCTTGTCTCCCCTCCGCGTCCTCTGCGTTGGGTGATACCGTGCGGGCATCGCGCTCCCCGGCCGGTCGGTCGCCCATCCCCTGGGCGTCCCCGTCCGCGCCGGTGCGGCGGTGCCGTCCGCGTGCTCTCGGTTACGGTGATTCCCCCTGTTATCGCGCGGTCGCTCGTTGGCCGCGCGATCTCTACGTGTCGAAGCTTTGCTTCCGCTCGGGTGACCCTCGTGCCTTCCTCGGAGCTCGCGGGGCCTCTCGGTTCCGCGCTCGTCCTTGCGATGCGTCGAGGTCTAAAGGTGAATGCTACCTGGTTGATCCTGCCAGTAGTCATATGCTTGTCTCAAAGATTAAGCCATGCATGTGTAAGTATGAACTAATTCAGACTGTGAAACTGCGAATGGCTCATTAAATCAGTTATAGTTTGTTTGATGGTACTTGCTACTCGGATAACCGTAGTAATTCTAGAGCTAATACGTGCAACAAACCCCGACTCTCGGAAGGGATGCATTTATTAGATAAAAGGTCGACGCGGGTTCGCCCGTAGTTTTGACGATTCATGATAACTCGACGGATCGCATGGCCATTGTGCCGGCGACGCATCATTCAAATTTCTGCCCTATCAACTTTCGATGGTAGGATAGTGGCCTACTGTCACAGGTGCAAGACGAGGGTCGGAGCCCATCGTCTTCGGAAGCTTGAGCGTGGCTGCTTGGGCGGCGTCCATGGGTCGGAGCGCATGGACAACAGCGAGCGTTGGTGCGTTCGTTGACACTTGAAGGATCAAGTGAAGGTTCGAGTCGGTCGGTGCTCGGACGATGATGCTGGCACGAGGCGCAACGTGGCCAGAATACTCAAGCGCGGTGGCTTGAGAGGATGCTCGTGGGCGGTCTCATGAGCGAAGGGTTCGTGAAGAGGCACGAGTGTGGACGGTCTTGGTCGCAAAGGTACGAGAGATCGACAGAATGTGCTTGGACGCATCCTTTGGTGAAGGGGCGTCCATGAAAGGACGTGTCCCTTGAGAAGGGAACGTCCACCCCTTGAAGAGGGGCGATTGCTAGGAAGGTGGGCACCCCTTCCGAAGAGGGGGATCCCAAGGGGGGCTCCCTTCCGAAGCGGTGGGATCCCAAGGGGGGGGCCCCCTTCCGAAGAGGGGATCCCAAGGGGGGGCTTTGTAATGACCCGAAATTCTATGATAATAGATAATGAAATCAATGTATATGTGATGAGTTTGATGATAAATGAGAATGACTTGTGTATGAATGTTTAGACATGTGATGGATTAATGATGGATGCCTTGGATGCCCAAAAATGAAGGTATATGAATCAAAGTGGGGTTGTCGCGAAGGGTTAAAGGACGAAAGACGAATACCCGAAGTGGGCGTTATAATATTAAGGTTCGTCCTAGATTGAACACAAGGAGGTTCGGAGTAGGTCGGGTAAGGGTCAACGGCCACCGACCCCGGGGGCGATAGCCATCGACTCCCTAACATGCCCAAGGGGCGATGGAAAGACGACCCCGGGCAAGTGCGAAGACAGGGGAGGATAGGATCGACCCCCATATCGCCCAGGGGGCGAGGGAGGATCGACCCTCGCATTGCCCAAGGGGCGACTGCCTTGCGAAGGATGAACGCGCCCGTGTCGCCCAAGGGGCAACGGACAGACGTACCATGCGACCCATGAGCGATGAGTGGGCAATGCGTGAACATTATACGGATGTTAGCAAGGGGGGGCTCAGAGGGAGTCCAGAGGGGGTCCAGAGGGGACCCAACGGGGGTCCAGAGGGGGCCCAGAGGGGGTCCAGAGGGGACCCAACGGGGGCTCAGAGGGGGCCCAGAGGGGGTCCAGAGGGGACCCAACGGGGGCTCAGAGGGGGTCCAGAGGGGTCCAGAGGGGGCCCAGAGGGGATCCGAGGAGGGACGCCTATGTGGTCATTGAACCAATACCCACCGTTGATGACATGGACAAAAGCTTCCAAGGATGAGTTGTGGCCATGGGATCAAGTTGACTAGTCAACCAAATATATTATTATTATATTATGGGAGTCCAAATTATGATGATGGTCATTTGGTCCCTAGTTGCTAATGGAAGAGGATGAAGGGGGCCTCATGAAGGAAATGACGCGGTGAACCCCTCTTGAAGGGGTGGAAATTCGTCCTCCTTCCCCACATAACACATAACACATACACACACAAAAAGACTTGGAAAGAAAAAGGAAGAAGGGGAGCTCGGCGAAGGGGAAGAAGAAGAAGAAAGGAAGGCGGTTCGAAGCACCAAGGTGGATCCGCAAGAGAGGAGAGTTAGGCGCCGGTCAAGCCTAAGGTTGAGGGCCAAGGAAAGGCAACCCCCGCGAGCGGAGGTGATCCGGCGAAGGGCGGAGCTCACCGACTTGTGTCGAGGTGCAACCGGCCGGTAACCCCTACATCCCTCCTTCGCTTTTAAGCTTAGTTGTGGTGCATGCTGTTAAATTTCATGGCTGTGGTTGGGCTGTGATATGGAAGTGGTTTGGAGAGGGTTAGAGGGTGGCCGAACCCCTAAGGTGGAGGGGAGCCACCCGAACCCCTCTATGTTTGAGTATGTGTATGCGTGTGGTTGTTGGCTTACCGAAAGGCTGCGCTTGGGGCGAGCCTTGAGGGGAATGATTGCGGTCCTTAGGGGCTGGAAATGAGTGAAGTTAAGGTATGGAATAGGGGAGCGTCGAGCCCCGCGGTGGCTGCGCTCCACCTCGCGCTCTAAGAGCGGAATCGCGTGGCTTTGGCCATGGAAATCAAATCGGCTAAAGGCTGGAAATTATGCGGCGTTGTAAGGCCGGAATGGGAGCCTAGAGGGGCTGTCCCTCGTGCTAGAAAAGCACGGAAAAGTTATGCTCGGGGGTGGATGGGAGGTGAGACCGAATGGGGTGACATTCGGTTTGAAACGGGCAAGGTTAATGAGTGTTACTTGAGTTCAAATGAGGGGCTGTAGGAAAGGAGTTATAATGTGAAAATTTTGTGGCCACATTCCCACCTTGGAAGGGAGTAGGAATGTGGTAGAAATCAGTGGAAAATAACGGAGGAAGGTCAAAGCCGAATTGGTATATCATTGGGATGTACAGAAAACGAAAAATGGCCGAAATGATGAATAGACGGGTACATGGTTTCACTAGCCTAAGGGAAAATGCACTTGGAGTTTGGTTTCGAAATTTTAAGGGTGTCTTCCTATCTTATCTAAGAGGTTGGAAATGGCAGACACGAATGGAAATTGATGGGAGAAGGTTAAAGCCGAATAGGCTTAGTAATGAGACCAGAAAGTACAGTTTTCGGTGGAAACGAATGTGGAAAGATGATGAATTATGGGACGATGCATTTGGAGTTTCAATCTGAGATTTTTATGGTGTCTTTCTACCTTGGTTAAGGTGTGGAAAATGGTAGAAACAAAGAGAAATTGTTGGGTTAAGGTGAAAACCGAATTGGTTTAAGAACAGGGCGTATGAGGTCTCGAAAAAGGAAAAATGGCTCTAGAACAATTTGTATGGAACGTGTGCTTTCTTGTGGATGTATGAGGGGTTTTAAAATGAAATGGATTTTAGTTCCTTGCAGGTTTAAGAAGGGTTCTTAGGCTGCGCATCATGAATGGACAAGATTTATTTAGTTTTCGAAAAATTGAGCTTGTAGCTCACATGTATGTAACGAATGTTCATTCAATAAATGGAAATGCAATGTTTTTGCATAAATCAAATTGTTTCGATCCTTTCAAGTGGTATCAGAGCCTGGATTGTTTTGGAGTGATAAGGGTGGAATTTGAGTTGATTTTTGCATTGAAAATGCACTTGGTGCCATGCGCATGCGTATGTAATTGTTTGGATTGATTTGGAGTTGATTCGGATGAGTTGGTATTGAGAAAAAAGTGAATGGAAAGGGGTTCGGAATTGCCAAATTATGTGTGTATGAGAACACATGAGTGGGTGTTTGGTTTGGAAAGTTTGAGGTTTAAACATCACGGAAGGTGATGGAAACAAGCGCTTTGTGCGCTAAAGGCATGGTGCCGTAAAAGAACACCTAAAAAGGGGGTTGATTGAATTTGAAATGTGTGTATTGAGGCTGCAAATGTGTGCCTAAGTTGGAATGAATGAGATGTATGACTAAATGTTTGAATGGTGATTTGATAGGGAAATGACGGATGAAGGAGTGCCCATAGCGGTACGTGAGTTCACCGAAGTGGAACATTCTCTTCCAGGGAAGAGGAAGGCATACCTTATGGGACAGTATCGGAAGATGGATCCTCCAAAATTTAAGGGGGACGAAGGGCCTGAGTTGGCGGAAGATTTTATCAATGATGTGGAGAAGATCTACGACTCCTTGGTGTGTACACCCGAGGAGAAATTGTGCCTAGCTGAATACTCACTTCAAAGAGGAGCGGAAACTTGGTGGAAGGCAAGTAAGGGGAGTGCCAAGATGGGCCAAAGTGAGGATGCTTGGACAATGTTCAAGACGGCATTCCTGGACAAATACTTGCCATTTTCGTATCGGACGGATAAGGCATTGGAGTTTACTCAACTGAACCAAGGAAATATGTCGGTAGATGAGTATGAGACAAGGTATACGGTTCTATCTCACTACGGACCTGTTATGGATGAGTTGAGTCGGGCGAGGAAATTCGAATTGGGGTTGGAACCCCATATTAGGATGCAAGTGTCTACGCTTTGTTTGACTACTTATGAGGAAGTGTACAAGAGGGCTCAGAATGCGGAAATGTCATGGAAGGCAGTGAAGGAGGTGGAGGAAGCCGAAAGGGCAAAGAGAAGGGTGGAGGGCGGAATGCCTCCTCCTAAGAGGTTTAGGCCGAGTGGATCCTTCTCGGGTCAGAGAGGATTTGTGTCACGACCTCCGCGTCCTCCTATGCCTATGAGGAGCTTTAACCGAGGGGGAAACCATGGCTCAAGGATGAGCGGCCCTCCCACTTGTCCTCGGTGCAACAAACAACATTTTGGGTTCTCATGTGTAATCAATGAGCCCTTGTGCTACCAATGCGGGAAACCGGGTCACTTGAGGAGGAATTGCCCTCAAAGCGATGGAGAGGTGAGCAGCCGAAGGACTGGCATGAGTACTCCCAGAGGAAGAGGTGGCATGAGACTTGGTCCGACAGTGACGGCCTCCAGAGGATCGGTGAGTGGACCGGTGGTTAATGCTAGGCTGAATGCGCTTACTGAGGATGAGGCGAATGCCTCACGAGGAGTGATCTCAGGTACGGTTCAACTTCAAGGTGAATTACTACATGCATTGTTTGATACTGGTGCAACGCATTCGTTTGTGGCACAAAGGTGCGTGGAATTGCATGAATGGCCGGTTGAGAAACTTGAGAAACGGATGCGTGTGGTGTTGCCTTCGGGAAATGAATTGGAAATAGAGGAAGCATGTTATGCATGCGAGTTGATAGTTGCGGGATTGAGTTTTGTGATTGATCTCATTGTGCTGCAGATAAGTGACTTTGATGTGATATTGGGCATGGATTGGTTGGCTTCGAGGCATGCTCAAGTGGATTGGGAATCGAAGCGACTTTTGATCACGGATGAGAAAGGGAAGTCCCGTGAGTACATAGGCCATGGTGGATACGGCCGAATTTTGATGGTATCTGCAGTACGAATGTACAGGTGGATGAGGACAGGACATGAAGTGTATCTTGCATTGGTGCTGAACAAAGAAGCTGAAATTCCGAGGTTGGAGCAAATAGAAGTGGTAAGAGACTTTGCGGATGTATTTCCGGAAGAGCTGCCAGGATTACCACCGGAGAGAGATGTAGAGTTTGAAATTGACTTACTTCCGGGGACCGCTCCTATCTCGCGTGCTCCATATCGAATGAGTTTGGTTGAGTTAAAAGAATTGAAAGCACAATTGCAAGAGCTTGTAGAAAAGAAATATGTACGTCCTAGTGTAAGCCCGTGGGGCGCACCTGTACTGTTTGTAAGAAAGAAAGACGGTAGTATGAGATTATGTATAGACTATCGTTTGTTGAATCAAAGAACGATTAAGAATCGCTATCCCCTACCTCGTATTGATGACTTGTTTGATCAATTACAAGGATCAGTTGTGTATTCGAAGATAGATCTTCGGTCGGGATATTATCAGATTGGTGTGAGGGAAGAGGATATTCCTAAGACCGCGTTTAGGACACGTTATGGGCATTATGAATTCAGAGTAATGCCGTTTGGATTGACAAATGCACCAGCGGTGTTTATGGGATTAATGAATCAAGTGTTTAGACCGTACTTGGATCACTTCGTGGTGGTGTTCATAGATGATATCCTCGTGTATTCCAAGAGTTGAGAAGAACATAAAGAACACTTAGAGATTGTGTTGAAAACATTGAGGGAAAACAAATTATATGCCAAATTGAGTAAGTGTGAATTTTGGCTTGAAAAAGTAGCATTCCTTGGCCACGTGATATCGGCCATAGGAGTGGAAGTAGATCCTTCAAAGATTGAAGCGATAAAAGAGTGGCCACGCCCGAAGAGTGTGTCGGAAGTCCGAAGTTTCTTGGGATTGGCGGGCTATTATCGAAGATTTGTGGAAGGATTTTCGAAAATTGTAACTCCCATAACGAAACTCTTGAGGAAGGATGTCAAATACGAGTGGTCGGACAAATGTGAAACAAGCTTTGAGGAATTGAAGAAGAGATTGACTAGTGCGCCGATTTTGACATTGCCAACGGGAACGGGTGGTTTTGTAGTATATTGTGATGCTTCAGCACAAGGCTTGGGTGGAGTGTTAATGCAACATGGAAAAGTTGTAGCCTATGCTTCAAGACAATTAAGGAAGCATGAGGAAAACTACCCTACACATGACTTGGAATTGGCTGCGGTGGTGTTTGTGTTAAAGTTGTGGAGGCACTACTTGTATGGAGAGAAATTTGAAATCTATACGGATCATAAGAGTTTAAAGTATTTGTTTACTCAACAAGAGTTGAACATGAGACAACGCCGATGGGTGGAATTGTTAAAGGATTATGATTGTACAATTGTGTACCATCCTGGAAGGGCTAATGTAGTGGCGGACGCATTGAGTAGAAAACACATAGCTCTCATGTGTTTGATTTTAGAAGAATCAAAGATGATCGAACAAATGGGCAATCTAAATATTCGATTGGAAGATTCAGAAGGAACTCTATATGTGGCCAGGGGGCAAGTGGAACCGGAAGTGATTGGAATGATTAGAGACGCCCAAGTTCGTGATGAATACTTGGTGATTGTAAGAGAAGGGCTTGGGACGACACCTTATGAACGGTTCAAGTTAGCGGCCGATGGGTTGCTAAAATTTCAAGGAAGGATTTGTGTTCCAGAAGATGTTGTAGTAAAGAAAAAGCTTTTGGATGAGGCACATAAGACCGCATATGGTGTGCATCCAGGAATAACGAAAATGTACCGGAACTTGAGACAATTTTATTGGTGGCCTAAGATGAAAAGAGATATTGCCAGATATGTGAACCGGTGCACCGTTTGCCAGATGGTAAAGATTGAACATCGAAAGCCAGGGGGATTGTTAGAACCACTGCCTGTACCCGAATGGAAGTGGGAAGATATTGCAATGGACTTTGTGACGAACCTACCCAAGGGTGGTCGTAATATGGATTCGATATGGGTGGTGGTGGATAGGTTAACGAAGTCAGCCCACTTCATACCAATACAGATAAATTGGTCTCTTGATGCCTTGGCAAAAATTTATATACGAGAAGTGATAAGGTATCATGGAGTGCCTCACACTATTACTTCAGACAGAGACCCACGGTTTACCTCGAAATTGTGGAGAAGTCTCCAAGGAGCTTTGGACACAAAGCTGCAGATGAGCACAGCTTTTCATCCACAAACGGATGGGCAAACGGAACGGACAATACAAACGTTGGAAGATATGTTGAGAGCATGTGTATTGGAATGGAAGGGTAATTGGGTAGACCACCTTCCATTGATTGAATTTACGTATAACAACAGCTATCATGCGAGCATTGGAATGGCCCCGTTCGAGGCCTTGTATGGGAGGAGTTGTCGATCTCCTTTGTGTTGGATGGAACCGGGTGAGAAAGTATTTGATGGTCCGGAGCTTATCAAGGAAACATCGGAAGTAATTGCGATAGTTCGAGAGAGAATGAGGACGGCTCAAAGCCGACAGAAAAGCTATGCGGATCAACGAAGGAGACCCTTGGAATTTGGAGTCGGAGATAAAGTATTTTTAAAGCTCTCCCCCATGAAGTCAATGTTCCGGATGGGCAAGGCTCACAAGTTGAGTCCGAGGTATATAGGTCCGTATGAGATAATTGAAAGAGTAGGGAAAATGGCGTATCGAATAACTATACCTCCGGAGTTGTCGCATTGCCATGATGTTTTTCATGTGTCCATGTTAAGAAAGTATGAGCCAGATCCGGAGACAAGGGTGGAAACGACCGCAACAACGGTGAATGAGAATTTGAGTGTGACCATGGTACCGGCAAGAGTAATCGGGCACAAGGAGCGAACGACTCGAGGGAAGAAAACGCAACTGGTTTTGGTGTTATGGAAAGGAGATGGAATGGAAGATCAATCTTGGGAACTAGAAGAACGTATGAAAGAGTTATATCCATCTCTTTTTGAGTAAAAATAATTTCGGGGACGAAATTCCTTAAGGGGGGAAGAATGTAATGACCCGAAATTCTATGATAATAGATAATGAAATCAATGTATATGTGATGAGTTTGATGATAAATGAGAATGACTTGTGTATGAATGTTTAGACATGTGATGGATTAATGATGGATGCCTTGGCTGCCCAAAAATGAAGGTATGTGAATCAAAGTGGGGTTGTCGCGAAGGGTTAAAGGATGAAAGACGAATGCCCGAAGTGGGCGTTATAATATTAAGGTTCGTCCTAGATTGAACACAAGGAGGTTCGGAGTAGGTCGGGTAAGGGTCAACGGCCACCGACCCCGGGGGCGATAGCCATCGACCCCCTAACATACCCAAGGGGCGATGGATAGACGACCCCGGGTAAGTGTGAGGACAGGGGAGGATCGACCCCCATATCGCCCAGGGGGCGAGGGGAGATCGACCCTCGCATTGCCCAAGGGGCGACAGCTTGCGACGGATGAGCGTGCCCGTGTCGCCCAAGGGACAATGGACAAACGTACCATAGGTATATTCCGGGGGCGACCCATAAGCGACGAGTGGGTAATGCGTGAGCATTATATGGATGATAGCAAGGGGCTCGGAGGGAGTCCAGAGGGGGTCCAGGGGGGGACCCAACGGGGGCTCAGAGGGAGTCCAGAGGGGGTCCAGAGGGGACCCAACGGGGGTCCAGAGGGGGCCCAGAGGGGGTCCAGAGGGGACCCAACGGGGCTCAGAGGGGGTCGAGAGGGGGTCCAGAGGGGGCCCAGCGGGGATCCGAGGAGGGACGCCTATGTGGTCATTGAACCAATACCCACCGTTGATGACATGGACAAAAGCTTCCAAGGATGAGTTGTGGCCATGGGATCAAGTTGACTAGTCAACCAAATATATTATTATTATATTATGGGAGTCCAAATTATGATGATGGTAATTTGGTCCCTAGTTGCTAATGGAAGAGGATGAAGGGGGCCTCATGAAGGAAATGAAGCGGTGAACCCCTCTTGAAGGGGTGGAAATTCGTCCTCCTTCCCCACATAACACATAACACATACACACACAAAAAGACTTGGAAGAAAAAGGAAGAAGGGGAGCTCGGCGAAGGGGAAGAAGAAGAGGAAAGGAAGGCGGTTCGAAGCACCAAGGTGGATCCGCAAGAGAGGAGAGTTAGGCGCCGGTCAAGCCTAAGGTTGAGGGCCAAGGAAAGGCAACCCCCGCGAGCGGAGGTGATCCGGCGAAGGGCGGAGCTCACCGACTTGTGTCGAGGTGCAACCGGCCGGTAACCCCTACATCCCTCCTTTGCTTTTAAGCTTAGTTGTGGTGCATGCTGTTTAAATTCGTGGCTGTGGTTGGGCTGTGATTTGGAGATGGTTTGGAGAGGGTTAGAGGGTGGCCGAACCCCTAAGGTGGAGGGGAGCCACCCGAACCCCTCTATGTTTGAGTATGTGTATGCGTGTGGTTGTTGGCTTACCGAAAGGCTGCGCTTGGGGCGAGCCTTGAGGGGAATGATTGCGGTCCTTAGGGGCTGGAAATGAGTGAAGTTAAGGTATGGAATAGGGGAGCGTCGAGCCCCGTGGTGGCTGCGCTCCACCTCGCGCTCTAAGAGCGGAATCGCGTGGCTTTGGCCATGGAAATCAAATCGGCTAAGGGCTGGAAATTATGCGGCGTTGTAAGGCCGGAATGGAAGCCTAGAAGGGCTGTCCCTCGTGCTAGAAAAGCACGGAAAAGTTATGCTCGGGGGTGGATGGGAGGTGAGACCGAATGGGGTGACATTCGGTTGAAACGGGCAAGGTTAATGAGTGTTACTTGAGTTCAAATGAGGGGCTGTAGGAAAGGAGTTATAATGTGAAAATTTGTGGCCACATTCCCACCTTGGAAGGGAGTAGGAATGTGGTAGAAATCAGTGGAAAATAACGGAGGAAGGTCAAAGCCGAATTGGTATATCATTGGGATGTACAGAAAACGAAAAATGGCCGAAATGATGAATAGACGGGTACATGGTTTCACTAGCCTAAGGGAAAATGCACTTGGAGTTTGGTTTCGAAATTTTAAGGGTGTCTTCCTATCTTATCTAAGAGGTTGGAAATGGCAGACACGAATGGAAATTGATGGGAGAAGGTTAAAGCCGAATAGGCTTAGTAATGAGACCAGAAAGTACAGTTTTCGGTGGAAACGAATGTGGAAAGATGATGAATTATGGGACGATGCATTTGGAGTTTCAATCTGAGATTTTTATGGTGTCTTTATACCTTGGTTAAGGTGTGGAAAATGGTAGAAACAAAGAGAAATTGTTGGGTTAAGGTGAAAACCGAATTGGTTTAAGAACAGGGCGTATGAGGTCTCGAAAAAGGAAAAATGGCTCTAGAACAATTTGTATGGAACGTGTGCTTTCTTGTGGATGTATGAGGGGTTTTAAAATGAAATGGATTTTAGTTCCTTGCAGGTTTAAGAAGGGTTCTTAGGCTGCGCATCATGAATGGACAAGATTTATTTAGTTTTCGAAAAATTGAGCTTGTAGCTCACATGTATGTAACGAATGTTCATTCAATAAATGGAAATGCAATGTTTTTGCATAAATCAAATTGTTTCGATCCTTTCAGGCTTCCTTCCGAAGCGGTGGGATCCCAAGGGGGGCCCCCTTCCGAAAGGGGGGTCCCAAGGGGGGGCTTCCTTCCAAAGAGGGGGATTCAAAGGGGGCTTAGGGGCAGTTGTGTTGGGCACTCCCCGAAGCATTGTATCCATTCGTGTAAAGTTGTGTTGTATGGTGAATTGCCACGAACCCCTATAAGAAGGCTTGTAAAGGGGCGAGGCAAGTAGTTGAGTGTTGTACCATTGTTCTAATAAAGATTGGGTTTACTTGAAAGGGAACGTGAGATATTCGAAAGGCTTCCGCTGGGTTGAGTGTTTTGGGTGGCTGGTCGTGCTAGTTTTGGGAGTGCGACGCCGCACAGGGTGGGTTTACTTGATAGAGCGAAATACACCTGTGACAGTTGGCATCAGAGCGTGGTTTCGCGTGGGCGATGGCTTTGCCGATCACCGAACGGTTTGGCCGATTGGAACGGTTGATTGGCGAGTCTTCAACTGGGGATTCCACCCCAATCTTTGAGAGGATGGACGAGTTGGTGGCCGGTATGGGACGGTTGGATGAGTTGGTGGCCGGTATGGGACGGCTTGAGTCAACGCTCAACTCGTTGGGCACGGTGGTGGATAGGTTGTGTAGCCAACACGTTGACTTGGAGGATGAGATAGCGATCCTCAAGCGGGCGGTGGCTTCTTCTACTGTTGGTGGGGAGGCACGCTCACGGGTAAGGATTCCCGAACCTCAATCTTTTAACGGGTGTCGCGATGCGAAGGTGTTGCAGAACTTCTTGTGGGACGTGGAGCAATACTTCATAGCGACAAGGGTGCCCGAGAACGAGAAGGTGTCGATAGCGGCGATGTATCTTATGGGGGATGCAAAGCTGTGGTGGCGGACCAGGGTGTCGGATGACTTGAGTGCGGGTCGTCCACCGATCGACACTTGGGCAACTCTCAAGAAGGAATTGGCGGACCAATTCCAACCTTGCAATTCGAGTTGGGTTGCAAGGGAGGCGCTGAAGAGCCTCAAGCAAACCAGCACCGTGAGGGAATACGTGAAGAACTTCACGTCGTTGATGCTGGAAATTGCGGACATGTCCGAGGCGGACAGACTCTTCAACTTCCTTGACGGACTTCAACCGTGGGCACAGTTGGAACTGAGGCGGCGAGGCGTACAGGACCTGGCCTCAGCGATTGCGGCTGCGGATGCTCTGGTTGATCTTCGGATGGGAGGGGGCAGCGAGAAAAGGGGAAGGTACGTGACCAGCGAGAATGGGTCACGCGATGATGAGCACAACGAAATACATGAAGGTCGTGAGCGGCTGGCGCGGGGCGACGGCAACGACCAAGGGAATCATGCGAGGGGCAGAACGTGGGACGAGCGAAGGACGGATCCTAAGGCTCGTGCGGGCTGTTTCCTTTGTGGCGGTCCTCATAGGGCAAGAGTGTGTCCAAAGAGAGAGGGGCCGAACGTTGGTGCTGCGATCGAGAAAGGTACCCCTAACCCATCTCGTGTAACTTCACTACAGATCGTTGGTGCGATGCAAGTGAAGAAAGATACGACGGCCGAAAGAGAGTTGGCCGTGCAGCCGGGAGATGGTTGCGTGAACCGTGACGAGGGACGCTCACAGAAGGACAGGGACGTAGAGAAGGCGTGCCTTGGAAGGGTGTCGACGAGGGCGTCGACTCTTTTTAGTGGGGGAAGTTTGTCACAGGTGCAAGACGAGGGTCGGAGCCCATCGTCTTCGGAGGCTTGAGCGTGGCTGCTTGGGCGGCGTCCATGGGTCGGAGCGCATGGACAACAGCGAGCGTTGGTGCGTTCGTTGACACTTGAAGGATCAAGTGAAGGTTCGAGTCGGTGCTCGGACGATGATGCTGGCACGAGGCGCAACGTGGCCAGAATACTCAAGCGCGGTGGCTTGAGAGGATGCTCGTGGGCGGTCTCATGAGCGAAGGGTTCGTGAAGAGGCACGAGTGTGGACGGTCTTGGTCGCAAAGGTACGAGAGATCGAAAGAATGTGCTTGGACGCATCCTTTGGTGAAGGGGCGTCCATGAAAGGACGTGTCCCTTGAGAAGGGAACGTCCACCCCTTGAAGAGGGGCGATTGTTAGGAAGGTGGGCACCCCTTCCGAAGAGGGGGATCCCAAGGGGGGCTTCCTTCCGAAGCGGTGGGATCCCAAGGGGGGCCCCTTCCGGAGAGGGGGATCCCAAGGGGGGCCCCCTTCCGAAGCGGTGGGATCCCAAGGGGGGCCCCCTTCCGAAAGGGGGGTCCCAAGGGGGGGCTTCCTTCCAAATAGGGGGATGCAAAGGGGGCTTAGGGGCAGTTGTGTTGGGCACTCCCCGAAGCATTGTATCCATTCGTGTAAAGTTGTGTTGTATGGTGAATTGCCACGAACCCCTATAAGAAGGCTTGTAAAGGGGCGAGGCAAGTAGTTGAGTGTTGTACCATTGTTCTAATAAAGATTGGGATTACTTGAAAGGGAATGTGAGATATTCGAAAGGCTTCCGCTGGGTTGAGTGTTTTGGGTGGCTGGTCGTGCTAGGTTTGGGAGTGCGACGCCGCGCAGGGTGGGCTTACGTGATAGAGCGAAATACACCTGTGACAGTTGGCATCAGAGCGTGGTTTCGCGTGGGCGATGGCTTTGCCGATCACCGAACGGTTTGGCCGATTGGAACGGTTGATTGGCGAGTCTTCAACTGGGGATTCCACCCCAATCTTTGAGAGGATGGACGAGTTGGTGGCCGGTATGGGACGGTTGGATGAGTTGGTGGCCGGTATGGGACGGCTTGAGTCAACGCTCAACTCGTTGGGCACGGTGGTGGATAGGTTGTGTAGCCAACACGTTGACTTGGAGG